>OVBA01002008.1:0-37781 GCA_900406435.1 Lepidium aucheri
CACATAGATAAATTATTAATAATGTACCTTAAAATCACAAAGAACCATATCGATCATTTGAACATGTACTTTAGTGTATATTTTATAGAGTTTTAGAATTTTACCTTTAATCTTCCAAATTTATTTGTTGGATTTTAACGAAAAAAGTTCAGAGAAATACACGATGAAGAAAAATAAAAATCGAGAGAAAAAAGAGTACAAAAATATTTTGTGTTGTTAAATTTGTCCCAAGATGTTTCTCATATAGACTTTGATTAAAATTTTTATTCTATTAAAATTTAGAATATCATTGTTTGATTTCTCCTAAATATAACTTATATTATATAAGGTATTTGAATTTGGATTAAAAATATTTCAATAAAATATTTTTTTGGTTGTTTTCTATTGTGTTTAGTAATAATATTTAAGTTAAGGTTCTTATGAAAATACAAACAAAATTATTTTTTAAAACAAACAAACTCATCTTAAGGTTCTTATCAAAATCCAAACAAAAGAATTATTCTTATAGAGATATCAATTAGTTAGAAAGTATTTTAAATTATTATAAAAGTATTCACATGAATAAATCATTAATAACATACCTTGAAATCACAAAAAACCATATTGGTGTATACCTTCTAGAGGTTTAGAATTTTGACTTTAAGCCTCCAAGTTTCTTTGCTAGGTTGATAAAGAAGCAATAATCGAGAGAAAAAGGTGTCAATTTTGTTGGTATTAATAAATTTGTCCCGGAATATTTTTTATATAAACTTCGATTAAATTTATATTATGTTATGATTAGGAATATCTTTTGTTTGATTTTCCCTAGATATAAATTATTTAGTTAACTATTGAGTTAATGTTCTTATCATAATTTAACAAACAAACAAAATCTGTTTAATTAAAGATTTTATCATAATCTTAACAAAATTATATTCTTGTAAAAACTTAGAAAAATGTGGCTAACTTAAAATTCAACCAATCAAATCAAATCAATAAAAATTCATTGCCACAAAAAGACAAAGATACAACAGAATCATGTGACAAATTATCTAAACAAATATTATTTAGACAAATTAATTATCTAATACAAATGGACCAATCATAGATTTTAAATCTTTATTATATTATTATAAATTGTACGGATAATTCAACGCTACAGTTTTATTATAATAGAGATAATATACGTGTCGATATATAACATAGAAAAATCAGACATAATAATGCAATTCACTCGCTTTCCAAGTACTTTGGTCTATTGGTGTCTTTTACTCATAATAAATTCTTTACGGGCAGACGAAGCCAATATATTTTGTTTTTGTTTTCTTTTAAAACAATTTTATTCAATTATGTTTTTAATTCTTATTTTAGAGAACGTTAGTAGTCTTTTCAAATGGCAAAGCAGAAGGAAGAGCGTTTTGTGGAGCTTTGAAGTATCTGACTAAAGCAAAAGCAGAATTGTATGAGGAGCGTTAAAGTGTCTTTTGGTGATTTGTTTGTTTTCAGGTTCCAACTTTCCTTGACCTTGACGTATTCAGATGAAACGCCAAGAGTGCAAAGCAAAACCAAACTTAGTGTAAATCAAGCCCACGAGAGTTTTGGGTTGAACATTAACACTAAAACAAAAGCCCATTGGAGAATAGAATACGTATTTAAGTACAGACAAAAGTCAAAATTATCAACGAGAAGAAAGCCCTAAGATTTCCCCTAAATCATAAACACAACTATGGTCTCAAAACTGATTCGACTCTCTCTATACGAAGTCGAAAACCAGCTCGAACTGTCACTGCGTCAAGCCTTTGAGAGTCTCGAGCCAAAATTACGTCCACCATTCTCCCTAGATATCCCAGACCCGCAAGAGTATCTTGAGCTCAATAGAGCCATCGTCTATGGCGTTTTATGCGAACCCAATTCCTCTAAAACCCATATCAAGCACTTACATGCCCTCGTCACTGATGGGTATGCGTTTTTCACTACTTTGCTTGTTGGCATCGTTGTTGAATTGTACTGTAAGCTTGTTGATTCCGCTAGGATCCAGCTTCTTTGGGTAACAAAGGAGATGATTGATGTTTCGAGTGTGGGACTTGAGGATTTGATTGTGTCTTTATTACGACGAATTGGAACTGGGGACTATAGGGATCATAATCGTTGGCTTTGCTCAGAATTGGTGGGCTTGTTTCTTGACAAATGGGATTGTTTGTTGGAAGATTTTCCCGTGGTTTTGACTAGCGCTCTGTATAGTTTCCTTCGTTTATTAGTGGATCATTGTAGGGTATTTGGCGTCGTGGAACTAGAGAGTGTAAAGAGATTGGAGATCAATTTCTGTGTCAAAATGTTTAGAGAGCAGCTGCATTTGTGTTTTAAGATAGGAAGAGATCTTGTCCGGTTACTGCAGGACCTGCTTCACGTCTTTGAATTTGGAGAGATATGGAAAGACTTGGTCTCAAGCCAATGCTCCGACATTTACCAGTTGAAGACTTCAAGTAGATACTTCCTTCTGAGAATAACTCCTGAGATGGAAACCCAATTAAGGTTTTTGCTTGGACATGTGAAATTGGGAAACCATAAGCGGCATCAGATATGGTTCTTGAAGAGATTTCTCTTAGGTCCTGAAAAAGAAACACTTTTCATTGACGTGGTCCGATACATTTGCTGTCTTATACACCCAACTAACGAAGTGATCCGATCAGATATCATGCCAAGATGGGCTATCCTAGGTTGGCTTCTGGAACTATGTCGACAAAATCATCACATTGAAAGAAGTACTAAGCTAGCTTTGTTTTACGACTGGCTCTTTTTTGATGGAAGGATCGATAATATCATGAATGTTGAACCTGCTGCTCTCTTGATGGTATGCTCAATACCGCAGTATCCACACATTACGCGCTCTTTACTTGAGTTCTTACTAAATCTTGTGGACACTTATGACATAAGCCACCGAGATATGATTATGAGAGGTGTAACATCAACATTCAGAGAAATTGAGCGGAAAGGAGTTGTTCAGTCGCTGGATGTATTTCTATCAAACCCCGCAGTTGCACAAGATTTGAAGAAAAAGCTAGCAAAGCTTTTGTCATGTCATCAGGAGAAAGTTCCTGTGGATCTCCATCAACTTAGTGTTCCTTTTAAGCAAACATTTCATTCTTCGGATTCTAATGTAAAAGAATGCAGCACCAAAGTTATGGATACTAGTGGTCAGAAGTTGGACAATTCCGTTGATAATTTAGCAGAACACCATATTCTAGGTTAACAGTTTAAAGAGTTTATAAGACCGTCATGGTGAACAAAACCTCTCTTCTATGTTGCGAATTTCGAATCAATTGTCAGCCACGATCAAAGCTCAACTCTCTTGACATAATCACAACAATCAAATACTTAGGCAGCAAATACAGAGAGAATAACAGAGGAACAGATACACGAAGAAAAGGATGGTGACATGCTAAGTTTACGAATTCAGATCAATCGGTGTGATTGATCCTATGACTCGACGAAGAACGGAATCTAGCAATTCACTTTCTGAAAGGTTACGATTATCTCGACAGTTCTGCGACAGAGGTTTCTCATTCTAAAATAGCTTTGGTTAACGATGTTGGCCTTGTTCTTTTGGCAATTGTTAGTGATAGTGATCAGATTATGTTTTTTTGTCCTCACTGGCTCAGCAATCGTTAGCGACCAGCGACCACTTTTTTCAGTCGCTGAGATTAGTCTCTAGTAATCAGCCACTACCAAAAAACAAATAGTAACCAAAATTTTTTTTTCACCAATATTTTTAAAAATAAATAAAAATAATATATAAAAATATATAAAATATATAAAATAAATTTAAAACTAAAATAAACAAATTCTTGTATAAAAATAAATTAAAAAATTTGAAATTCATAATAGTTATGATAAAATTCGGTAGCTAAATTTGTATTAATATCCATATATAATATATATATATATATATCAACTAATAAATAAATAAATATATAAAATTATATAGTTCAAAAATTATATAAACTAAGAAATAGAAATAAATAGATATATTTTTGGTTATTAACATTAAATATTATATATATATATATATAGCTTTTTGCTGTTAATTTTTTTTTACTTTATTCTACTTTTTATATTTTGTTTTAAATTTTTTAGTTTTGTTTTCTAAAATTTTTTTATTAAAAAAAATTAGTCGCTGCGACTATTCTTTTGTCAGTCGCTAGACCAGCGATCAGTCACAGCGACTGCGATAGGAAAATAAAATCAAGTTACTGGTCGTTGTCGCTAGTCACTGGTCGTTATCACTGTCGCTAGTGGGTCGATGATCTAAATCTATTCGAAATAGTAGTTCGATATATTTAACCCTCTACAAAAGTTAACAACTTAAATCCCTTCCAAAAAACATCAAGAATTGTAATTGGTTTACATATGATGGTAAACAATAATTTGTTAACGTAAAACATAACCTTCCAATAACAGAGATGAGTTTCTAAACAGAGAGATGAATAACAATATATCAAACCTAACTTAATTGCTTTATTGAGTAAAAGAGAAATAACTTCAAACCAATGTTCTAGGAAGAATAAAAGAATGAAATCACTAATACGAATATTAGGTCTCAAGTTCTAAATCTCAAAGATATTAGAATAAAACGTGAACCTAACAATAGGCTACACATTGTCTTTAAATAGAAAACTAAATCGAAAATACGAAAAGATAAGATAAATACGAAGAGATAAGATCATAGGTGAATCTCCGAGAATCTCTTAACAATTTCTCTAAACGTGTCTTGCAAGTCATTGTGAAATTCTATCGTAAACTTTCCTATAACAAATCCCCCTCGCTCAAGAACCTTGTCCTCAAGGTTCAAATGATGGAAATCGTCGCTTAAGATCAAACAACAACTCCCAAGTTGCTTCACTCTCATCGGAATGAGACCACTTCACTAAGACCATAGTAGTTGTTCGACCTTGACGTTTAACCATTTTTCGCTCTAACACACATTCAGGAACCTTAGCGAACACATCCGAAATCACAGAGGGAAGAGTAGATGAAGTCAAAACATCTCCCACCATGACTTTCAGTTGAGACACATGAAAAATTGTATGAATTTTCGAAGAAGACGGCAAGTCTAGTTTATATGCAACCTTTCCACAACGATCCAATATCTTGTATGGACCGAAATAAGAAGGACTTAGCTTTGGATCAGAACGCAAAACAAGTGAATTTTGACAATAAGGCTGTAGCTTGACATACACATAATCAATGATCTCAATCTCCTTTTCACTCTGATGGACACTCGTATTTTGTTTCATACGATGTTGAGCCCTCAACAAATGAAACTTAAGTATGAGCAACATATTCTCACGATCTTGTAAATTTTGAGCAACCACAACAACTTTAGACTAACCGGGAAGGTAAGGTAAATGAATTGGAGGAAGTTGACCATACATAACTTCAAATGGAGTGATTTGTGTTGAAGTGTGGAAATTCGTATTGTACCAATATTCGGCCAAAGGTAACTGTTTACTCCACAAATATGGTCGATCACTTATCATACAACATAAATAAGTTTCCAATCCTCGATTAACCACTTCAGTTTGACCGTCCGTTTAAGGATGATAAGCACTCGAAAGATTCAAAGCAACCCCTTGTAACTTGAACAATTCTTGCCAAAATTCACTCACAAAAACAGAGTCACGATCACTAACAATGCTGTGAGGACAGCCATGTAACTTGAAAACATTGTCCATAAATACTTGAGCCACTATGATAGCCATATAAGGATGAGCAAGGGCCATAAAGTGAGCTGCCTTCGTCAAACGATCAACCACAACAAAAATTACGGATTTTCCAAATGAAACCGGTAATCCACCAGTGAAGTCCATCGAAATATCTGTCCACACGCCTTCAAGAATACTCAACAGTTGCAGCAAACCCGGAGAAGCCGAAGTATCATACTTACAACGTTGAAAAACATCACATCTTTGAATATAAGCTTGTATATCTTTGGACATTCCTTTCCAATAAAACAAACTTTTTACGCGTTGATGAGTTGCATCACGACCAGAATGACCTCCTATGCCCGAAAAATGTAACCACTGAAGCAACGAATCTCGGAGAGCAGCAACATTAGGTATGACAAGCTTACTATTTCTTTGTAATAAGTCGCAAGTCCAAGAGTAAAATCGTTTACCTTGAGGATTCAATTTTAACAAAGCGATGATGCCCAAAAGCTCAGGATCAGAAGCATATCAATCCTTATACGAGTAAGTAAATCGGAATCAGCTTGAGAAATAGTAGAATCAAAAGCCGTTAAAGCCATATGTAAGATGTTCGAACAATCCCTTCGTGACAATGCATCAGCAGCAATGTTCTCTTTACCCGTCTTATATTGGATTTCATAACTAAATTTCAACATCTTCGGAAGCCATTGTTGCTGTATTGGAGTACTGAGATGTTGTTCCAACAAATACTTTAAACTTTGTTGATCAGTTTTAATGATAAAGTGAGAGGGTAACAAATAATGATGCCACTTTTGCATCCCAAACACCACAACCAATAACTCTTTTTCATAAATCGAAAGTTGTAGCTGTTTACCCTTCAATTGTCTACTTATGTAAGCTAGTGGATGTTTCAACTACATTAAAACAGCTCCAATACCTATCCCACTTGCATCAGTTTCAACCACAAAAAGTTTGTCAAAGACTGGTAAGGCTAAACTGGAGCATCACACAAAGCAGACTTGAGAGAAACAAAAGCTTGTTGTGCTTCGTTAGAGCAAGTAAAAGAATCCCGTTTTGTCAAAGTTGTAAGAGGACTAGCTATCGTCCCAAAATTCTGAACAAATCTTTGGTAATAACCAGCCAAGCCTAAAAAACTTTGTAACTCCTTAACGTTCTCTGGTTGGTTCCAATCGGACACAGCTGCCATCTTATTGGGATCGGTAGAAACTCTTTCTTTGGAAATAAAATGTCCAAAGTACTTCACCTTACGGACAGCAAACTAACATTTACTCAATTTAGCAAATAATTGATTGGACTTCATCTTATCAAATACTTGTGGTAGATGGAAAATATAATCGTCCAACAAAGAGTTATAGACCAAGATATCGTCAAAAAATATGAGAACAAACTTCCGCAAGAATGACTTAAAAATATAATTCATTAAATTCTGAAAAGTTGCCAGAGCATTCGATAAGCCGAAAGGCATAACAAGATATTCGTAATGACCACTATGCATCTTGAAAGTTGTCTTGTGAATGTCCTATGAAGCCATACGAACTTGATGATAACCAGCACGTAGATCAATTTTCGAAAACCATGTAGCTCCACCAAGCTCATCATAAAGATCTTCGATCAAAGGAATCAGAAAACGATTCTTAATGGTGATGTTATTCAAACCACTAAAATCCAAACATAACCTCCATGTGCCATCTTTCTTCTTGAATAAAACAACTGGAGAAGCAAAAGGGCTCGAAGTAGGACGAATGATACCACTCGTAAGCATCTCTTTAACAATCATATCGATTTCATCTTTTTGGTACACAACACATCAATAAGGTCTTTGATTAACTGGAGTAGCACCATCAAGTAATGGAATCCGATGATCATGTACCCCACGAGAAGGAGGCAAGCTGCGTGGTTCTTCAAAGACATCTGAGTATTCCTTTTGCAAAGAAGAGATATCCGAGTGCAAAGGATCATTCGAAGTAATTCCTTGAATTTTAAAAAAGGTAATGTTACATGTAGGAGTAACTTCAATATCATCTGAAACTTTGCTTGGACAAATTAATGCTATCGGCTCTTCCTCACTAGTCTTTTCACTACAAGAAAAATAGCAGTTCACGGTAGCATTAATTCAACCACTGCTACCAAAAGTAGCAATATCTGATTAGAGTAACTCTATTGTAGCACTAACTCTATTATAATATTAGATTAATGCTAAAAAAAGTTCATTAAGCAGAAACTAAAAAACAGTATTGTAGCTGAAATGATATTTTGGAGATAAAACACTTAGCAAAATTCCGGGTTTTTCCGCCACTTTCATAATCTTATTCCACTTTTTCCAACTCTCATCTCCATCTCAATCGTAATCTTCTTCTTCCCTTGAATCTCAGTTTCAGTTTTCTTCTTCTTTTCATGAATCGTTAATGTCACTCACTTTCTCAGTCTCTTTCTCCATCTATCATCTAAATCTCAATCGTACTCTTCTTCTTCCCCTGAATCTCAATCTATCTCTGCTTCTTCCCCTGAATCTTTATTTCTCATCTAGATTTCAACATAAGGTATTCAATTTTAAATCTTGGATTTCGATTGTAAGGTTTTTTGTAGAATTATCTGAGATTTAATAGATTTTAAGATTTTCTTGGATTCTCTCTTCCGTCCACCATAGGAAGATGAAGCCAAACTAGCAAAGTTTTTCAATTGGATTCATGTTAGATATCTCTTTTTTTTGGGATAAAATGATATGGTAATTTCAGTTCTGATTTTCTCTTATCATGTCATATGTATGTTCGTTGTTCTGTAATTGATTTCATGTACTTAACACACTTTAATTCTTTAATCAGTTTTAGTTTTCGTCTAAGTTGCTTAGAGATGATCAACATTGGATTATGAATAGATTGTCGGATTGTTATTTTATCATTTGCATCTGATTAGTTGCAGTTAATATGTTGGATTATCTTTGGTTTACTTAGCATAATAAACTCACTAACTGTTTGGTTTTATTCCTCAATGAAAATTTAATTTATTTAACAGTTCAAGTTTATGACTTTGGTTCTCTTATATGAATTGAAGTCTGCTTTGTTCTTATGGCTTGACTATGTAGAATTTGAGATGATGAACTTCAATTTTACAATTTGACATATGTCCCCGAAGCTCCTTTCCTTTATTTTCTTTATGTAGTTCGATGTCATATCTTTGTCTGATCTTTCTTAACTTCTAGTTGAATACTTCAAGGATCGAACTAATGTCCAATGCATTAGGTGGAGAAATTCCTTAATCAGAAGCAGCATCATTTCTCTTTCATAAAACATAACGAAGAGATCCGGCAATGCTTCTAAGAAGCATCACTTCTCTTCATGTACTGATCGATGGAACAACAACCCTTCTTGATTTTGTTTACTTATTAATTTTTGGATTCTTAAACCTATCACGCAAGCAAGGAAGAAGTATGGTCTCCTTGAAAAGCATAAGGATTATGTTATCCGAGCTAAAGCTTATCACCAAAAGCAAGAAACTTTAAAGGTACACACTCCATTTCCTATTGCATTGCTGTTGAGACCTCATGCCTTGGAACATTTATTGTTACTCCCACCTGTAATCTTATTTGCAGGCCTGAAGCTTTGTTGTCTGTCATGAAGATGGGAAAATATAATTAAATGTTTTTTTATCAAATAATTGAATATTCTTAAACCATTAAAGATTGATGCTTTCATTGAATTCATCTCTTTTGTTTTGTTGTTTTCTGATGTATGTAATGGATGCTTTCAATTTTGTTTAACTGAGACAAGAGATTACAATATGCATCCATTATGGAAAGAGAAATACTGTTGTGTTCATGATACTGATGGAACTCCCAAGTGTTGCAGCTGTGAGAGACTAAAGGTATTCTCTAATTAAATGGTTTTTAGTCACAACAGAGCAAAAAGATCATTGTGGTTTTGACTTGTTGTTTGCAGCCTAAGGGAACATATTACATGATGTTTGATGATATGCTATGTCTGCAATGTAAGGCATCTTTAGTCATGGATTCTATTACTCCCTTCCTTCACATATAGAGATTTGTGATTTTTGCAAAGGCTTGGTCTTAAAGATTTATAAAGAATTTCGTTTTCTTATGGTTGATAAACAGACAACGAATAGTGATGAGAGAGAAAAAAAAGATTGTGAGTAGAAACACACATTGCTTAGCTTTGTAACTTCTCATCTCTGTAAACCAATTTATCAAGTAATTGGTAAAATAGCTGAATATCTAATTTCTTCATTTACATTTTTTCGATACTTTTTCTGCAAAATAGAATACACATAATTTATATGCTGTCTTTCTTCTTTCTATCAACTAGTTTTATGATTTGTCTTTATGTTATAAATTCATCTCTCCAATTAAAATGTATGTCTTTACTATATACATTGCCTACGATAATACAAAATTAAAATTTCATATATAAATATTATAATTGTGACTATAATGTTATAAACATGAAATTCAAATAGATTTCTAACAATAAATTAAGAATATTAATGTAATTTATACTTTGAAGGTTATTTTTTAGAATTTCAAGGTTAAAGCTAATGTTAAAAATTTAAACATCATGATATATTATGACAGTACATTAAAAATATTATAAAAAATATTATTGTAATTGAGATTTTGAGTGTTTAGATTTTAGGGGTATAGGGTTTAGGGTTTCAATTATTATAGCACAAGATCTTAACCGTTGATTCACCAAGATGAACCATAATCCTTTCCTCATCTATTAATTCTAATAAATTTCAAATTATAATATTTCTCTACCACTAAATTAAAAAAAAGTATTGTAAATTATATTTTGAGGGTTTAGGATATAGGGAATAGATGTTAGAGTTTAAGGTTTAGGGTTTAAGTTATAAAATATTATAGTTGTAATTGTAATGTTATAAAAGTAAAATTCAAATAAATTTCATACACTAAATATTTTATACCAGTAATAAATTAAGAATAATATTGTAATTTATATATTGATGATTATAGAATTTAGTGGTTAGGGACTAGAGTTTAGGGTTTAGGGTTTAGAGTTAGAGATTAAACTTACACTTTATATTCACAAATTCCATATATCTAATAATTTTTAATTATTTTATTATTCAATAGCTTTTTTTATCTATATAAAATATAAAATTTAGTTTAAACATTTTACATAATATATAATTATACAAAGTACTAAGTATAAATATCTTGTATTTCATCTATAGTTTATATTTTATTATATACTTAAGTATATATTGATTTTAAAAAAAAATTTATATATCCAAACAAAATTCAAAAACTAAGTTCTCAATGAAATGAATTAACATACATATATATATACATATATATATATATATATAATTTTCATAATTGTAATTTATGAAATTAAAGTACATTAGACAATTCATTAAAAACTAAAATAATTGTTTTGAGTAAAAAGACCAATAGAAAATAATTATTAGGACCAATAATTTTGATTGGCTATAATTTCATCACTCAGATAAAGAATATACACCGTTGATTAAAATAAACCAACGGTTAATACATTATAAGTCAATCTAAATTAAACCAATGACTATTATGAAGAAGGAAGAGACGACGATTATTCTTCCCTGCTCAAGTCAGATCCCCGGCCGATCGAAGACAAACTTGCGGAATTGATCTCCATGTTCTCACACTCACGCCACATCAATATCTGCAACTGCCTCTGTATGCTATTGCAGGCATGTACTCCTTGCTATATTTCTTTTCTTCCTTTGAGCTTCATCCTTTTGCTTGGCTTCGTGCGTTACTGCTCTTGCTTCTGTTGTAGTAGCGACTGTTAGGGCTTTTTCGATATTTCAATAGAAATATTTGATTTAAGTCTAGGGTTTTTATTTTAACATTGATAAATTAACAATAGAGGTTTGGTCCTTCGCAATTTCACCTGACTCTGGAACAACTTGTTGCTCTTCTCTTTCAGATGTACAGTTGGTGATTCAGTGTTGTTCTTAGTGATGAAAAAGTACCAGATAATGCAATTTAAATGGTTTAAACTTTTAAGATATCAGATTCTTTAAGTGGAAAGTTATAACTCTGAGCTTAATATTTAGCAAATTGATCATTTATATTCATGTCTTTGTTCATTAAGTTTGTGATTTTGGTTTCTGCAGGAGGATATATTGTGACAAATTGCCAAACTACGTAGTCCTTTATCTTATTGGCTTTAATGTTTTTGTTTCACCATTAACAGGTTTGTTTAACAGTTCCAAGTACTTGTATATATATATATATAAATATGTCCTTCAGATGCCAAAATAACACAAATTTCTAGTCTCTTGAGTTCCTACTTCTATTCTGATTTCACTCCCTTAGGTTTCATAATGATTTTGTGATAGCTTTGTTAGTTGTTATGCACGGAAGCACAAGTTGTAGCAAACTTTTAGTATTTCAATTGTGAAGCAACATCATGAAGACCCAGACACATCATGAAGGAGACACACCTCAAATACATTGGCGTAGACAAAGCATTTTTTCACATATATTGTATCTTCTTATGAGGATGTAAATGAAACCATATTCTTCTCAAGTGCAGCAATGGAAGTATTGATAATCTTGAGGAACTTCCTTTGGAGGAGGCAATGGAAGTATTGCTTTGTATTGACTTTGTCTATCTTTTGTGTCTACTTCATGCTTTGTATGAATTTGACTTTGTTAGTTTTGAATTCTAAATGAGCAGTTGATTACTATGTTTTGATTTGGTTGTGGTTATTAACATCATCTCAAATTATTTTCTTGAAATTTAATATTTAAATTACTAAATATAGCCATATTTGAAGATGATAGAACAAAAGAAAGAGAGCCATGATAATGTAATTCACAGCACAAAATAAACACTAAAAAATAGTATTATATAGCGTGTGATTATAGCTGTAAAAAGAGCATAATTTGACATCCAAATATGTCACAGAAAAAAATATTCATTATTTTCATTAGTGTGTTATTTTTTTGGTCGGATTCATTAGCGTGTTATTAGTGTTATTAAAAAATATTTAACAACACGTAAAAAGTGTTATAAAAAAATAAAAAATAGCATGAAATAAATGCTTAGAAAGAATATCATATAGCAGGTAGTTACTGCTATAATAGGTCTGACAATTGTAACATTTTAAAAAATGCTATGATAAGGAGGGAGTCTACAGTAGCTGCAGCTATCACAGCGTTCATGGAAACGCTACCGTTGGCCTTTGGTAGTGTTTTCAATGTACTACCAATGACCATTTTTCTTGTAGTCTTTTAGTCTTAAGCAAATGAACTTCTCAGACAGAACCTTGTTGTAAACCATGAAGAATCACTCGTTGACCATTAAGCTGAAATCTCATCCGTAAAAGTTTAAAGTTCCAACCAATCTCACCAAAAGTTGATAACCATTGAATACCCATAACCACATCACAACCAGCTAAGGGAATCAATATAAAATCATTGGTAAAGGTACGATGTTGTGTGCCCCATTTAAAATCATGAATCAAACCTTGAATTGGCAAACGAGTACCATCCGCAAGTGTGGCGTTAGCACTACTCAAAGACAAAATCTCACAACGTAAATCAGCAGCTATACGAGGATCAATACAGTTATGAGTCGATCCGGAATCAATAAGCACAAATAACGTCTTCTTGCCGTGATTACCCTTCACCTTCATAGTTGTATAATTAGTAACTCTGGTGACAGCACTAACTGAAATCTTAAGCTTATCCGAAGGAGCAAGTTCATCATCTTCGAGTGGAGGCATGTCTTCGTCTGTTTCCTCATTGTCAACATTAACACTAAATAATTGACGCTTGCGATGAACCAAATAGTGACCCGGAGTAAAATTTTCATCAGAAAAGTAATATAACCCCTTAGCTTGATGTTCACTCATAAACTCAGCCGAGAGAGTTTAAGTACCAACCTTTTCTGGTCCTTTGAGTAGAAGCTTTGGAGTATCCTTCCGAACAAAACTATCTTTACCCGACGTAAGCAATTTCTTCGACTGACCAGGAGGTAAAGATGGAAGGGAGTGAGACCAAGACGATGAAGTACTAGAAGAAGAATGTGAATTTTTGTATAAATGACCCAATAACAAGCATTTATGAATCGTTTGAGGCTGAAACATACAAACATGCATTTGTGTATCATGTCGTAATCCCGCAAGATAAAGACTAACCAAATACTCTTCTGGAAAATTAACTCGTAACTTGATCACATCAAATCTATTATGATAATCAATAATACCATGAGTTTCTCTTAAGTGTTTCAACTCGGCTATGGGATCATCAATTACGTCTTCAAAACGTTCGATCAAAACAAACTTATACACGAGCTAATTACTTAGAATCTCGGTGCCAACATTAGATTTTATAAACGATCTATGCCAAGTTGCAGCATCACCAAAGAAGTGAATAGAAGCCAAACATACTTTCAAGTTGTCCGGTGTTTAATTTACATCGAAAAATTTCTCAACCCTAAAATCCAATCATGAACAGCTTCTCCTAAATGTGTCACACCTTCATAAGGGCTAGGTAAATGAGGCACAAGAGCGTTGGAAGTGCCCTGTGTTTGAGTCAAAGAAGAAAGAGGTGTCAACGATGGTGTATAATTGGTTATCGTAGGTGCGGATTGTGTAGCCGGCAACGCAGGCAGAGCTCGTTGAACCAATTGCATCATATCAGACAAACTCTTAGTCAAAGTTTCAGTAAATTGACCTTCTTGTGACATAAGTCGTGCACCTTGTTCCTCCAATCGTTGGTTCGACAACTGAATTTGCGATCCCTAAGCCTCTAATTTCTCACCTTGAGCATTCATCAACTTTTCCAAAGAAGTCAAGCGCTCGTTTAAGGAAGACTCCATCCCTTTGGTCTCTTTAGTATGCCGAGTATTAACCATGAAGCTATGATCCGAAAATCGAGTGACTCTGATACCTTTGTTAATATAAAACGTAAACTTCCAATAATAGAGATGAGTTTCAAAACAGAGAGATGAATGACAAGATATCAAACGTAACTGAATTGCTTTATTGAGTAAAAGAGAAATAGCTTCAAACCAATGTTCTAGGAAGAACAAAAGAATAGAATCACTAATACGAATATTAGGTCTCGAGTTCTTAATCTCAAAGATATTAGAATAAAACGTGAACCTAACAATAGGCTACACCTTGCCTTTAAATAGAAAACTAAATGGAAAATACGAAAAGATAAGATCAATACGAAGAGATAAGATCTTAACAATTTCTCTAAACGTGTCTTGCACGTCAAGTCATTGTGAAACTCTATCGTAAACTTTCCTATAACATAATTATGTTTAATGAAATCCTAAACCCAAATCAAGCCCAGTCTCGATCTCTTTTCTTACTCTTATTTTTATCGGATCCAATGGAATTTCAATGTCTAATTCTCCTCTCAATGTCTCTGTTTTGATTTTCTCTCTCTAGAGATTTCTTAAGAACCCAAATTTTGATTTGTTTTGAAGATTTATCAGAACCAATAGCAGATTTTCTTAGAGGCACACAGTACACACCGCAAGAGAGCAGCAATGTATCCACCAAAGTCCAAAGTTATACTCTTATCCTTGTTACCAAACACTTCGTTGCCTCCCCTAATCAATGAGGCTAGAGACCGTCACGCTTCGATCAAGAATCTCACGCTTACTTGTGCCCTTCTTTTTTCTTCCACTCCTCCAATTACAAACTATTTTCATAGATCCCAGAAAAATTCTGTATCATTGCGGAATCTACGTTTTGCGAGATTTCAAAAGATTATTTGAGTGTTTTTCCTAACAATTGTACTGATGAGAAGCTTGAGGAACTAGTGGTGGATAGTAAGATCGAATTGTTACCTGTTGTTTTGTTGGAATTAAAAGATCGAATATAAAAGAGATTACATAAAGAAATAGAGACCAGTAGAAGAAGAAATAGAGACCAGTAGAAGAAGAAAAAGAGCTTGATGACCTTTAGTCTATTGGCTGGTGGTAAGTCTACTATAGGCAGATGCATATGCACTATCATGATCGAGTTCCACCACCTACGAGATTATGTAGAAATTTGGCTAATGGACCGACCATTGTGGCCCAATATTAATATTGCCATTGATAAAATTTTTTTTTTTCTGACAAGTATTCCGTTAATTCCAGTTTAGAATTTAATTAAATATAATTACGGTTTACAGTAAACAAATTGTAATTTGGATGGAGGAAAATTAATCTTGATGTTTTGTGTAGAGAGATTGGTAGATGGTCAAATTTATCGAGAAACAACTCTGAATATATCTAGATCTTTTTAATACTTACGAGGAGATTTAGATCGTTGAACCGGTATTAATTGTTACAAACTCTGAGCGGATAACAAATATATCGTTAACCATATTACCGGTGATTAAACTTGGGTTCAATTCCAAAAACCAGTACTAAGTCGAATTGACAAATCAACATTCTAAGAGGGCCCAATGGGCCTTTTTAAATTGTAGGTAGGCGAATTACTTATTACGAAATCTGGACGACCAATTGAAAGGTTTGATAAAATGACCACCCTCCCTCGTCTCCTCCAATCATGTCCAGTTTCTCATTCTTAAAGCTAAATCTCTTCCTGGTTTCGCATTGATTTCTCTTCCTCGATTGTAATTTTCTTGGACAAAAGTCTTACCATCCACGATTGACAACTTGGTGAGTCGTTATTGAATTTTAATTTCCCCCAAAATGTTACCTTTCGTCTGCTGTTTCACCTCCATTAAAGCCCTAGCATTATAGTATCAATTAAGAATCTGACTTTCGATGTTCACACAGGCATTTAAAGTTGGTGATTTTACTTCTTTGTTTCAACCGACTCTATTGCAAGCAACAGGAATGCAAAGTCTTAGTCAACATGGACCGTCGGAGATTTTTCTTGTCGCCAGAAGAGAAAAACCCAGTACGAGGTTAGTTATGAGTGGCTCCATACATTGATTTTTTGTTGAATTCACTTCTTGATTTGTAGTTGCTTGATTCTACTAATCACAGGGCACAGCTTTGGTTCACGGGAAGACTCTCTTTTCGACAAGAATCTTTTGGTGAGTTTATCAAAATGATAAATTGATATAAAGAATCTGATCCTCATTGCTTAATTTTAAAAGCAATCTGGTTTCTTATGGACATTTTTTTTAATAGGAGTTCGTTTAAAGAACAGAGTCGAGTGTAGCGCAAGACCTGTACCTCCAAACCTAATTGCAGCAGAGAAAGAAGAAGCTAAAGCTGTTTTAAATCTATTCTTCAAGAAGCAAGGTTTTAGCAACAGTGTCTCCTCTCGGTTAATCAACAAATCAGATCAATTTATTGACCATTTAGTCTCCAGACTTCACTCTGTTCATAAAGCCCGATACCTCGTAGGTTCGAATATTCTTCTTCTGAACATGTACAGTCGAATGAGAAGATTTGGACGATAATAAGTTTTAATATTTGATGTTATATTGTAACAGGGAGGGAGCTTACCACACTTGAGATCCGAGATTCTCTCATTCCTTACCTTGAACAACTTCATGAAGAACACGGTGATCTTCTCTCTGAGCTTGTTGTGAGCTTCCCTGATCCACCAGCTGAGCCTAGACCTACCTCTTCATCTCCAGTTTCGGCTTTACCACCTCGTGGTGACACAGATTTTGCTGCAGACACTCGGAAACACAGAGCTTTGTCTCGCGTCAGTGAACTGGACACAGAAGGTGCATTACGTCCTCAGACACTTTACCTTCTTGAGCTTGGTTTAAACCTCGACCAGATCAAAACGATCACTCGCAAGTTTGCTGCCTTTCCTTATTACAGCCTCGATGGAAAGATCAAACCTGTTGTGGAATTCCTTATAGACCTTGGAATCCCTAAATCAGATATCCCCACGATCCTCTGCAAACGACCACAGATCTGCGGGATCAGTCTAACTGATAATCTCAAACCCACAATGGCTTTCCTTGAGACGCTTGGGATTGACAAGAATCAGTGGGCAAAGATCATTTACCGTTTCCCAGCAATCCTCACTTACAGCCGCCAGAAATTCACTTCAACAGTTGATTTCTTAACCCAAACCGGTCTCTCAGAAGAACAGATCGGGAAAATCCTAACCAGATGTCCAAACATCATGAGTTACAGCGTGGAAGACAAGCTCCGGCCAACCATGGAGTACTTTAGATCGCTAAATGTCGATGTTGCGGTTCTCCTCCATCGATGTCCCCAAACGTTTGGGTTAAGCATAGAGTCAAATTTGAAGCCGGTAACTGAGTTCTTTCTTGAAAAGGGTTATGGTATAGATGAAATAGGGATTATGATATCAAGATATGGAGCTTTGTACACTTTCAGCTTGAAAGAAAACCTGATGCCGAAATGGGATTACTTTCAGACAATGGATTATCCGAAATCGGAGCTCGTGAAGTTCCCACAGTTTTTCGGGTACAGTTTACAAGAAAGGATCAAGCCAAGGTATGAGCTGGTGAAGAGAAGTGGAGTTAGACTGTTGTTGAACCAGGTTTTGTCGCTGTCAGGAATTGAGTTCGAGAAAGTTGTTAAGAAGAAGATGATGAAACTTGTGTCTAATAACGATATTGCTGGACAAAGTAGTGGCGACTTGTTGTGATATTTTTAGATTTAGAGTAAATTAAATTTCTGGAATCATTCGCCGGAATTCCATGTGAGTCCCAGAAACTAATACGGCGATGCTAAAATCTTTAACGTGACCCATTCTACGGCCAAATGGCACTCTTCGCTTGTAATTTTGGAGGTTAACTAAACTCAGATATTCTCTGCTAGTCCAATGAGTCTAGGACCTTGGTATTTAAATTAGGCAAGAAATTGTAAAACTAGAAACACGCCCACAGAGCAATAGTTGTGTGCGTTTTTGAATCTCAGAATAGAAATGTATTTAGTGTGTCCTTGCTGTACTTGACAAACCGAAGCTACAAACTTGTGTTCAACTCGTTTGTAAGAAAATGTGTGATAGAATCATTGGGCAGAGTTATGTTTTTATTGCCAAGAAACAGTATTTGTGAGAAAGCTGAAGTTAGAGTTTATAGATGAGAAAGAACGTTTCTCAAACAACAACACATCAACCCATATTCCAAATCCATTTCATGTCTTATTCACTATTCACTAGTTATTAAAGTTCAACATTTGGGGCCTCGATACCAAAGTATTATACAAATATAGGTCCAACAATGAAACAAACAAAACCAAATCAAACCGAACTACAATTGGAAGATAAACCGAAATAACCAAGCTTATGCCATAGAAATGAGCCCGGTCTCTTTGATTGGGCCTTGCAGTTTAGAGAGACTTACATATTTAGTCTTTACCACTCCAAATTGGCCTTTGAAGTCGGTTCATTGATTCTATTCCCAATTTCTCGATTGATAAACCCTAAAAGCTATCTGAATTAAAATCCATCTCGATATCTCTGATCATTATTTCGAGCTGATCTCTCTTCTTCGCTGTTAAATTTTATGCTCGAGAAAAATGTCGTCTGTAGGAACATCGAAAGGAGTTCTGGAGATAGCCAAGTTCGGTGTCTATGTCGCTGTTCCGATCGTCCTTATGTATACATTCGCCAACAACAGCACCAATATCAAGAAATTCATGGGAAATGTAATCTTACTCTCTCTTTCCCTCTCTCGCAAATGTTCATCACTACTTTTTGCCGGATTGTTAAGAACTTTCAGCGCATGAATCACTGTAAAATAGACTAATTACCATTAGGTTCGCGGAAACATGTTTCGTATTCAGAAGTTTTATATTATCAGTGTAAGTGTTTATTTCTATTCCGTGTTTGAGAGTTACAGATATGATGCTTGGATACAGATTAACCCTGTTAAAATTCTGCGTTTTATCTGGTATATATAGATGAATTAGCATAATAATTAGGAATTGTATCTCCTAATTGGGTAGACACATTGTTGTGGGATTCTTCCAAGTGTTTTATGTGATTGACTCACTTTAACACAATCTCAGTAGCATACAAGATATGGCTAATTCCCTATTCATCATTATTTCACTATAATGATGGTTTTTGCAGTGCAACAGAGGTTTTTCTTACCAATCATTTTGGCTATTCTATGTGTATCAACTGAGTGAGGTTTGCTATATAATTAGGAAATGGTGATGCTATAATGTTATGAATTGTTTGCGACTAACACCGGGTACTTACTTAAGAGTTTAGAAGCATACATACGTTATCCGATTTTGATGTTCAATGATTCAGCATAATCAGCAATAGTCGGGGTTGTGGTCAGGTTTTTTTCTGGGCTTTATCGTACAGTTTGAAATGGTAATTTGCAAGTGGGACAAAGGCATTCTTTAACCCACCAAAGTTTGGATATTTGTTGTGTTGCAGCGTTCATATGTTGTGTATCCTGAAGAGGCACCTCGACCTCCTTCACCTGAGGAGTTAAGAGAAATGGCACGAGAGCTTGCCCGTAAGAAGAACATATCTTGAGTCGATAAGACAAAAATTAACACAAGTTCCATGTTACTATTATATTGAATCGCTTGGTAACAAAGAAAATGTTATGTTGTTGATTCATGTAAGATCAAAAATGGTATATGTATAAGAAGAAGAAATGCAACAATGACGACAATAAGGCGTTTGCATTTATTTTGTTGAAGAACCTTGGTTACATAAATTGTGCTTATATACATATTGATGTCTAAAACCTTTTTGTAATAAAATTACAGATTCAGGGATTCACAATTCACAATATTCAGAGGCTATTATAATCTGAAAGTATAGTGTATGTGATCATAGAGATTATATTTCGATTTTGTGGTTTAGTTTGCACAAATTCCTTTTTAATACTGACGTAAAATTTAAATCTTAAAAACAATAGTCACTGCTAGGAGATTTTCTTTTTTCTTTGTACAACCTGACCTGCTAGTTCTCCCTTATTCCTGGTGGTCGGCCTCTAACCCCAAGCTGCCAAACAAGAAGAAGAAGCCCAAGAAAAACTTTCCTTCTCTCGCCAAGTTTCTATGTCTTTTCGCTCAAATCAGAGCAGCGAAGAATGGTGGAGTCGACTCCTCATTACCCCTTCCTACCTCTGTGAGTGAAGCTCCGTCGTCGGTTGCTAACATTTTTGCCTCTCAGGGTCTTCTAGACCTTATAATTTCGACCCATAATGTTTTCCCTTTGCGATGGTGGCGTTTCTAGTCCCTCTGAGATTACCGATTCGGCATTGTCTTTGGTTCCAACTTCAGAACAAGCAAAATTGGCTGTTCCCTCCCCTTCGTTTAGCTCTCCAGCTCTCACGGCACAAACAAACTTGATTGCGTCCGCAAAATTATCGCATCCGAGGCAGTGGTCTAGTCTGTTTGAGGTTTCAGCTGAGCTTGGAAAGATTGGCAAGCATGAATTGCATATCTCTGGTGCTCTGTTTATCCCCATCCGTGAAGAGAACATTGCTAAAGCCAAAGAGGAATTCAAGGAATTCATATTTGCCCAATTTCAAGATACTACGCCTGATAGAAGAATGATAACCAGGATCATTAATGCATTGTGGGCAATATATGGTCCTTGAATCTGGGTGCAATCCATTGGTGATGGTTCTTTTCTCCTCCATGTTACAAATGCTCTCACCAGGTCCATTCTCTTGAGCATAAACATGTGGTTAATTTCAGGCTCTCCTATCTTTGTGGTTCTCTGGTCACCCGAACTTGAAACTACTGAACCTCTGTTGACAAAAGTGTATGTTAAAGTGGAGTTTAGAGGAATCCCCTACTTCTTTTTTTCACAAGAATAGCCTTTGTCGAATTGCTTTGGCTGTATCTTTGGAAACAGACCGAAAGGAAAATCTGAAAGTTGCTAAAGTTGTAATCGAATTAAATCTACTGAAGGATCTTCCGCAGCGTATATTCTCGGGAATTCCAAATGGGAGAGAAATTGAGATTGAATCTCATAACCTTGGCTGCCTGATAGATGCTCATTGTGGTGTTTTTGGACATACTTCTACCAAGTGTCACAAGCAAAGTGTTGGGACGAAAGGTAGTGCTTCAAGCCAATCCAAGCACAACCAATCTGCTATCCCTACTTGTCAGGTTTGGAGGAGGAAATACAATTCAAATCCCGCTCGTGTGGAAAATCACTTACCATTTGTGGTGCTTGTAGTGCTCCACCTATAGCTTACGAGTAGCCTTTGAACCTTCTCCACAAAATGGTTTACGGATTAATGTGCCTTAGTAGTTGATTCAACCCTAGATGTACTTCATCAAGACAACTCTTCTACCTCAATTATTGATGGTGACCCACTCCCTATTGTAATTGCCTTTACCACCCCTGCCACTGCAGGCTGCTCTAGTAGCACTCCTTCTGGCCCCAGAATCTTGGTTCCACAGGAAAATCCAGTTCAACCCTCACTTCTAGCATCTAAACCCAGGTTGCTTCAAGATACTTGTTTCCTTCTAGTCAAGGCTAGGAGGAGTGGCCGTAGGACCCACCATTAACTCCTCTCTTTTTGATGATTTTTTGAGTGGAAAATAAGTGGTTTGAATAGCCACATGCGACATGATATGGTTATAGAGTTGGATAAGGAGCAACAAACCACTTTTTGGAGTGTTGATGGAAACACATATACAACCATTACATTCAGGAAGAGTTGAGAGACCAGTACCGCCAGGCTGGAAATGGTATGGTAATTATGATCACTATGAGACAGCAAGGATAATTGTAGTTTAGGATCCAACAATCAGAATGTTTTTAATCTCAGCATCACCACAACTAGTGACCTGCGGATTCTTCATTGCAACACTAAATATTCACCTGATTGTATCATTTATGTATGGTTTTAATGAAGTTGAAAATAGAGCAGAGTTATGAAGATAGTAAGATTTCCTTAACAGGAACACACAGGTGAACCAACAGCCTTGGGCAGTCCTTGGGGACTTTAATCATGAGAGTTGAGCAGCATTCATATCACCTTGTTTTAGATGTGGATATAACGGGCATTGCAGATTTTGAGTTGGCTTTACCATATGCAGATTTGTTTGAAGCTAGATCAATTGGCATCACTTACTCATGGTGGAACAACATAGAATCCTCTTCGGTCGCAAAACGTATTGACCATGCCTTGATGAATGAGCATTGGGTGAGTAGGTTTCCTGATTTTTTTGCAGAATTCTCATCTCCTAGGCAATCCGATCATGCACCTTTCCGCCTCAGAGTTCCCTCAGTAGCTAGACCAAAAAAGAAGCCCTTCAAGTTCTTTTACCATGTGATTGATCATCCAAAATTCATGCTGATGCAATCTGCCTAAGATCGCCACTTGCAAAGGACAATAGAAGAGATAAACAACTTGTTCTTGATCAGAGAAGAAGAAGTCGAAGGGGTAGCAAAAAAACCTTTGATATTCCGGGGCTTTGGATATTACACACCAAAAATGTTGACACACAATCATAAAGAAAATGTTTTTGATTAAAAGAGAGATAAAGAAATCGGTTCACATAGAGAGTATAAATAGAGAAACAACAAGGCCAATTCATAAGGCTTTTAGAATAAAAAATGGAATGGGCCGAGTTGGTTCATTAAATAGGCTCTCTTGAACAAGTATAATCCGATTTACCTCATTAAAAACCTTAGTGGAAAACCTAATGAGACAAAACCACTAAGAAAAAAGAGTACAAATAGATTACACAACCATTTGTTGAGTATAAGTCAAAATCGGTGTGGTTAGACTTATGTTAACTTTTTCTTGCTCTTCAAGGCGTCTAAGTAGTTCTCGAATAGCTTGGTTGAAGAACTTCGTCCGTGATTTTGTCATTGTTCCAGCCGGTACATCCTTGAGCATGTCCTCCTTGAGCTTCTCCTCATCACTAGAGCTATTCATAATCACAACATTCTCCCTCCTTGAAAAGGCTTTGACCTCTGTATCATCTGCAAGGAAATGAGCCAAGTCAGAAACATTAAAGCTTGAGCTTATATTATACTTACCTTGAAGATCTAATTGATAGGCGTTGTCATTGATCTTCTTAGTCACGGTAAATGGTCCATCAACCCGTAGCATGAGCTTAGATTTACGTTCCGCTAGAAACTTTTCATTCCTCAAATGCACGCAAACTTGATCTCCAACTTCAAAGGTTAACACCTTGCGGCCCTTGTTTGCTCATTGAGTGTACATCTTGGTTTGTTCCTCAATGTTCTTGTGGCTTGTTCATGCAGCTTTTTTACCAAATCTGCTTTCTTTTGACCATTTAAACTAGCTCTTTCACTCAAAGGTAGATGAATTATATCCAAATCAGGTACAGGTTTAAAGCCATAAACGATTTCAAAAGGAGAGAAATTAGTTGTAGAATGCATAGCATGATTATAGTAATTCATCATGAGGCAAACAATCTTCTCAAGTTCTAAGGTTCTTTTTAACCAATGCACGTAACATAGTTGATAAAATTACATTCACAACCTCAGTTTGCCCATCCATTTATAGGTGACAAGTAGTCAAAAACACCAACTTAGTTCCTAGTTTAGACCAAAGCGTTCTCCAAAAATGATTAGTGTCTCTATCAGAAACTATAAACCTAGGAATTATATGCAAGCGTATGAACTTTTTAAAAAAGAGAGTGGCTATGTTAGATCATGAGTTTTATGACAAGCAATGAAGTGAGCCATTTTCGAGAATCTATCAACCACAAGAAACACAGAATCCTTACCAGCCCTAGTTCTAGGCAATCCCACAACAAAATCCATTGATAAATCATCCCAAGGATGATGAGGTATAGGTAAGGGAGTATACAAACCATTGGGATGAACCTTTGATTTAGTTTGCTTGCAACTTACACATCTAGCGCAAATCCGCTCAACATCACGCTTCATATGTGGCCAATGAAAAATATCTTGCATGATCTTAACGGTATTAGCCACACCATAGTGACCCATTAAGCCCACACCATGTGCTTCCCTAACTAAAAGATCTCGAATAGAACAGTTAGGTACACACAAATGGTTCTCATAAAACAAGAAACCATCTTGTTTATTGGAAGCATGAAAAGAACACTCAGCAAATATATCTTTAAAATCAGAATCAGACTCATAGAGCTCTTCCAAGTGCTCAAAGCCAAGTAGCTTGGTCTCGAGAGTGGAGAGAAGGGCGTACCTCCTTGACAATGAATCGGCAACCACAATGCCCTTACCTTGTTTATAGCGGATGACATACGGAAAAGTTTCAATGAATTTCACCCACCTTGCGTGCCATTTTAAGCTTATGCTGGCCCTTTAGATGCTTAAGAGATTCATAATCCGTGTGTATAACGAATTCCGTGGGCCAAATATAATGTTGCTGATAAAAAGATTTTTGTGTCCTAAGATCAAATCAATTGAGCATAGTGGTAAGTAAATGGGAATTATCGAACCAAATATTCAGAGATGCTTGTAAACAACCTATCCACTACTAGATCTTAGTTCAAGCAACCTACCATTCTGTCACTATGATAGGCTATGATATTAGGGTGAGCTAGCAAACTAGTGAATAAGACAAATTACACAAAAAAGACAAACTAAAAACAAAATGGAAGTTACTAAAACAGAGAAATGACATAAAAACAGAGCACAATAATTGCAATAAGATAGAAATAAGATTAAAGGGAAAGATCTAGAGGATAAAGAGGTTGATCTGCGATAAACTCTCCGATCCCAACTCGCCGAACTCTTTTGAGTGATCTCTAGACCGAGACTAGGTTAGATTGACCCGCTCTCGCGGTGAAGATCCCTATCCAGATTGGATGAATCCATTATGGCCCTAGCCGCGATCAAACTAAACCAGAAGCATTAAGCTAAGCCCAACTCGTCTAACAGCTGACACACATGCTAGATCTCTCTTCGACGGATCAAGCCATCACTAACAAGGCACTTGGTCTCCACTCCCATCGACGCTAGCCTAAGGTCACGACCCAAATCATATCTCTCTTGATCAGGGAGAGATCAACATTAAGCTTAGCCAAGTTAGAAGAGATAAGAGTTCAGATCATGGCTAGAACGGTGAGGGAATCAACAGATTCACCTCTGATCACCCTATCCTCGAGATTTACAAGGATCTACTCGCGCCTCATGGATTTAGGGCGGAGGAGTAGGGTTGATCTCAATAGCATAAACATAAATAAAAGCTTAAACTGAAATTGCAATCAGAAAGATAAAGAATAAACTTAATTAATTAACTTAAAAGCATAATCATAAAGAGTACCTTAAACAAGCATAAAGGAAACAACAATAAAAATAAAAAGAGTTTTTCAGCTAAACATCAGATAAAAAATGATAAGAGTGTGATTAGAGGGTATTTATAGGGTTATTTGCATAACCCTAATGGTCAAACCGACCTAAGACGGTCAACCAGAAATTCTGTAAATCTTGCCCTCGGAGTCCTTGCGCGAGCTTGGGCACCGAGGAGTGCTTCTTGTGTTGGCCCTNGTTTTTCAGCTAAACATCAGATAAAAAATGATAAGAGTGTGATTAGAGGGTATTTATAGGGTTATTTGCATAACCCTAATGGTCAAACCGACCTAAGACGGTCAACCAGAAATTCTGTAAATCTTGCCCTCGGAGTCCTTGCGCGAGCTTGGGCACCGAGGAGTGCTTCTTGTGTTGGCCCTCGTGGGTTGAGACTGAGTGGATGGTCCGAGTGTAATCCTTGTGATGAAGGGATTGATCTTCCCTCGCGACAGATAGGTTGAGGCTGGTGACTGAGGCATCTTTCCTTGAGTGTTTTGAGCGGTCCTCGCCCTGCAATCCGCGAGGTAGCGATCTGAGATTGCACAATCTTTTTCGCCTAGATGCTGATCCAATTGTCCTTAGCTCCTATTTTAGCTCTTTTTCTGCTCCTTTTCCTAGATAAAACTCCAAACTCCAAATGTAAATGCAAAGAAAGCAAAATAAACCTAAAAGGACCTAAGTAAACGGAAAATCTATCTAGACGGATGCAAAACAACCTAAAATAAGACTCTAAAACCATCAAAAATCACACACATCAGCTTTCCCAAACTTAAATCTTGCTTGGCCTCAAGCAAGTGCAGCGATCTAAGCTGGAAAAGCTGCACACAAAGTGGGAACATCTTGTCTAACGAATAACTTGCTTAAGCTAACCGTAATCCACATGTGGGCTCTATCATTTTGGAAACCGTAACGTAATCATCTTCAAACATAGCATTCAACCTATGGATTCCTATCACCTAAGCTGGTCTCTGAAGGTACAAGTCTAATTCCTTATTTCTTTTTGGTGCGTTCCTCAAAAAAGACTAGAGATCAACAAGTACATAGTTCAACTTCCGTAAGCTTAGCATGATCATTTTTTTAACTTAAATAGTTCCCTCTCATTAAAATTTTGCTGTCCGATTATTCATTCTTTTTTTTTCTTTTTATGTGCCCTTTTGGCTTTTCTAGAAGTTGGTTTACACAAACATGAAAGATTACGGCTTTATGCTTCCTTCCAAGTTGCTCCACCAACACGCATATGGAGTAAGCAGCAGATATACACAGGCATGAAAGGCTACGGGTTTACGCATCCTTCCAGCCGCTTCACCTTTACCATTTACGCGGTTTGAGTTCTTTGCGGGCAGCTTAATTTTCCACTTAATTTTTGAGAGGGTTTTACCAAACACACGTTTTTAGATCATGCTACAAATAAAGAGGGAAGGTATTGATGGATCTCTAGGCTCTAAATTGGAAGTTGAAGTTCAGTTTTAGATGGAATCAAACTAGACCTATTCAGAACACAACCCAAACAAAGTTCACCAAGGGTTGGAGTTTGGTACCTAAAATAAAAATGGTTGTACAAAGGGTTGGAGTTTGGTACCTAAAAACCGAAAAAGTGAGCAGTTAAGGCGTTCATGTCCTCAAGAGTGTAGCTGTGAGGATTTGGGTACCCTCTTGGAGCTATTCCTTTGCACGGTGCGACGTGTTGCTGTCTGTCCAAGTACTCCTTGCGGTCATGGTCGGCTGATAACAGGATTTTACTCAAGTTTTCAAATCCTATTACACTAATATATCTGTGCAATATAATAAGTGTCAAACCAACTGGGAATGTAGGTAACACTCAGAATGCAGTAAACTATCCTAATTTAAGCCAATCAAAGTTTGGTTTGTCTAACAACCTAGATTGTACTTAAAATAAAAATGAACAAATCAATCTGCAATAATAAAGAAATTAAAACAAAGCGATAAGCAACAATGTCAAAAGTGAATCTAACACAAGGTAAGAAAAAAGGTTTCTGAGGAGTGAGCATCACGGATCAGCGTGACTCTTAGACAACCTAGGCGCTTGAAAACACTCAATAAAGCTAATCTCTAGACAGCGAAAACGATAACAATGAATCCACTCTCGTGGAATACAAACTCGAGTTGACTACTAACAGACCCTATCCCTATAGGAATTTTATAATCTACCTGGCATGAATGATCAACCCGCTTAGAGCCAATTCACACCTCGGACATTCGATCCCTCAAGCCGAGTGTGTAAATCCCTAAAGTGGTTCAGTCAGATGCTCTATCAAACACCGATCAGATGCTAGAGCGTCTCAGAACAAGCTCCAGTTGATCAGAATATAGCTAGTAATTAACGCACCAAAATAGAAGAGATCCTAACAATTCTAACCTCAAGCAATCTAGAAAACCTAAGCTTCACGCTGATCTAGTTCATTCTCAAGAACCCTAGGTAACTACTCGGAATTCATGAAATTAATGCTAAACACGAAATCAATATTAGAAAACATAGATGATAAGCTTGAATGAATATTGAAATCAACACTGAACATACAAACTGAATTGCATAAAAACATAAAACTCAAATCAGATAGATTCGTTCTAGAATTACGAAGAGCTAATGTCTGCTCACTCGAAAAAGAGTAATCACTCGGATAAAAAACTAGATAGATCCCCAAAATTCATCCCAACTCGAAGCATATAGAAAACTCAGCACAAACACAAGTGAAATTCGGCCCAGTAAGAAAAAGCCCATCTTCAGTGGATCTTGAAGCCAAGCTCAATTCAGACGCTGATCAGATCCATGATAAGAAACCTTGCATCCCAAGATACAATACACTCGAAGTGCAGCTCCAGCGCAACATGCGTTTGTTCGAGTGTCAGCTTACAGATTTGAGTGCTTTCCTTGTCCTTTGTCACTCCACTCCAGTTCGCGCATGATGGGACTTGATCTGTACTCGAGCATCCTCTGTTGCTCAGCTCCAACCATACTCCAAGTGCTGCTACTTTGCATTTCTTTGCAGCCACTAGTCTGGAACATTCCATTTTCGTACCTTCAGTACCTAAAATCCCCTCGAATGCAATATGCATGCTGATGGAAATGAATGAAGCTATTTGGACTCTAAATGACGAGAGTATATTAGATATGCATGTAAAAACGGCTAAATAGAACTCCCAAAATGTGCTAAAAACCATACATATCAACTCCCCCAAACTTATTCTTTGCTTGTCCTCAAGCATACAGACACATACAAATTCAAAGAAGAGGTCGCTTAACGGGGATTCAAAACCAAAGCAAGTTGATTCGAATGCTAAACTCAATATCCTGTTTTGATGTTCTAGGCTACAGTACTAAACAAATCATACTCTAAAAACGTTAGCCATGCTGATCACAGTTCAATCTAAGTCAAAGCTCAACCTACAATTGCATTCAAATACACCATTCCTTTTAACATCCAATTAAATCCAAACCGTGAATCAAGCTATGCATCTTGTAAGAACTCGTTTGGAAAAAGGGTGGTCTAAGAGATTAAAGTGATCTCTTTAACGTACTGGCTCATCAAATCTGCACAAGGACCACTCAGAATGGAATAAATTTTAGCATAAGGCTAAATGTGAGAACCAACAAATGCATACAAAAACAAGATCTCATCTACCCAATGCCTACAATTTGAGCTCAAAACTTATTCATTCTAAAACCCAAAGTCCAATCCTAATTCTACCCTTTTAAATCAGGAAAGACTTTCCTTTCTTTCAGCCAAACGCTCAATAAGATCAAGTTCAGAAACTTCTTTTGCATTGTTAATCTAAGGAAAGATGTTTCTTAACTCAACTCTTCTAGCAGTTTTGGATCGTAACACATAACAAATCTTGTTCTATTTTCACTTTTAATACACAAGACACTCCAAGCTTTGTCTATCTTTTTTTTTCTTAGATCCTATTTCCAAATTTTAATTTCCCAAAACCTTTTACTAGAACATACATACGTTTTGTGCTCTTTCTCCCCTTAGATTCTTTAACTCATGCCCTTATTCTTTTCTTCATTCCTTTCCCAATCATAGTAATCAAGTATCCCATACCTGTAAACCACCTACGCCTAGTCTGATTCAAAAATTGTGAACCAGATACTACATGAAACCTTGTCCCTGTCGGCGCTCACCTAACACTTTTTACCAAGTTTAGACCAAAAATAGGCCTCACAGTCACACAACAAACAATGCATGGTTTGAAAGGAGGTAAGGGTCAAGGTGCGAGTCTACTCAAATTAACATGTTAGATGCAGATGGTGAAAGGAAATCCGAGTGTTTTGTGATCCACAAGTTCAAACTCAATGCATAGACTTGATAATTAAGCATTCATTTCAGGTTATCACTTTGCAAGGAGTGGCGTCTAATTACAGCATAATTCAGCAAAGTTATGAAACACAGAATAAACATTCCTAGCATGGTGCAGTCTTACACTTCAGACCAGAAAGCAAGCAGCAAACAACATTAACTCAGGGCAGTGAATTTAGCACAAAAATCAGCATGCTTGCAAGGTGGAATCATCATTATCCCCAAGACATAACTAGACTCGATCCTAAATAGGTACAAGCTACATGAAACTTTTTTTTATATGTCTTACAAAGAAAACGGGATGGATGCATGAAAACAGAAAATAAGAACAAAGAAAACGTGAGCAAATGATGCCTAGATTCCTCCTCCAAACTTAAATCACACAGTCTCTTGTGTAGATAAAAGAGTAAAAAAGGGTCCTAGACCATAAAACACAGAAAAATACAATGATATATACAAGAGGAGTTTAGGGTACTTACCTTAGCGAAAAATGGACCATACAACAGGATCCATGTCCATGTTGTCATCATTCTGAGTCTGATTCTCGGTGTTGGTGCTGTAAGGGAATGATGCTGAGCCCTAGGAATCTAAGAAGTTGTACCCCTGTGGCAGTGTAAACTGTTCTGAGCGCGAACCAAACTGATCAATAACACCAGACTCAGGTGGCTGTGTGTATGGCTGAGATGTTGAAACAAACACACTGTAACCGCTGTACCCTACTTACGGTGTGAGGTGATGTGAGGTCAAGCCTTGATTATCTATCCAAGGAAGACCTGTCTGGAGCGTGAGCTGCTGTGGCTACACATCCTGCTGTGGTCGTGGCTCAAGACTCCGAGTGCACTCTATACTCGAGGGACTAGTAGACTGCCGTCTGTGTTGTCTAGGCGGTTCTGGACTATGCTCTAGATTAAGCTCTGGTGTCCTCTCACTCTGCTGCCGAGGCTCTTGAGTAGAATTAAGATCAAACGCATGAATTTTTGGCATTGAGTCCCTTGCTGAAGTTTGAGATGGCGTTCTATGCTCATACAAAGATGCTCTGTGTGGCTGCATCGAAGGCCAATGTTCTGAGGGTTGCTGCAGTATGGAGATCTAGTGTCTAGGTGGTGGAGGCGTTGGTTCTCTTATCTCTCGAGTAGGAGTCTCTTGCCTTCTTCTAGAGCTTTGTCCGAGCGAGTTGTTGTTTAGCTTGTCCATCACACTCTTTAACTTGTTTGTCTGCCATCTGCTCAGCTTCGACAGAAGACTAATGCGTTTATGTGCTTCTTGCAACCCCTTTGGCATCCTCGAGTCTTCAAAATCGTCGAAATAATAGCACTCTGGCTCGTTAAGACCCTGCCCTGGAGGTTCCAGACTTTGCTTTCTCTAACTAGCTCGAGCTCGACTCTATGTTAAGCATTACGCAGGTGGTATGAAAGCTATTTTGTGCCCGACTGCTAAGCTCGAGTACTCTGGGTTCGGAATCCTAATGTAAGATTCTGAGAGCACGCCTGGCATCGTGATTCTGTACAACCATTGTCCCTTCGTTTGACCCTTCTTTAAACTCTTGTGGTTGACAAAGTATGGTAAATCAATGTAGCTGGAGGAATGGACTCTTTTGATCGGATTGCTACATTACTTGCTTCCATTATTCTCGTGATTATACCTCCGATGCTAATAAAAGCTTTGTGGTTAGCCGCCAACAGTCGTGTCCATCCTATGCAACTCACCAACTGCTTCATCAGAGTTCTGGTGAAGCCGTTCTTGTTCCGATTTACAAAATATTGCATCCCATGTTCGTTTCAATTGAGGGCGGACATAAGCGCCTCATCTATCATCTCAAGCTCCGGATGTCTGATGTTTCCACTCTCATGTCGCGCGAAACATTGAAGTTCCAATCACCTTATGAAAATACCGAATCGATGGGTTTCAGATTTTCGTACTCTTGCTTTTGGACGAATTGTATACTTCAGGTGATTGCTGAGCTCTTGGCTGTCAAAATCGGTGTCATGTCCGAAAAGTTGAAAAGTTGCTCGAACTGCAACGTTGACCGTGAATAATTCTGACCATTGATCACGAACGTCAACGCATCAAAACCATCTATTGCACATAATGTATCTTCATGCTCGAGGTACTCCTGCAAGTTAACAAAGGCCAGAAACTGAATAGTTTCTGCAACGTAAGTTTCTCGGGGGTGCGAGATGAACTGCGTGAGTCCAACATTACGCATCATCTAATCAACATCCGTCGCGATGCCTAACTGCATCATAACTTCTCGATGAAGGTATCTTGACGCTTCAACATTCACTTGTTTGAGGTCCTTAAGCACGTCTTTGAAGGGTATGTTCTGCGGGAGATTCTAGTCGGTCCAATCATTGAAACCGCTATCATGTCCACTTGAGTCAATCTGGACCTCTTCTACCACTGCAATTGATTCTGGTTCCCTCATAATCTCTTTTCCACTGCGCCTTGTCCTGCAAATTAATTGAGGGGACATAGAAATCGATTCATTGTCAACATAAATTGGTGTCTCTACAACCGAGCATGTTGATCTTCTTCTCGAAGAGCTTTCTCCTGACCTCCTACTAATTATTTTTCTGCAAGAGTTGAGCAACAACTTCTATTCCACTAGTTTCTTTATACAGAACCAACTTCACACCATACTCGTGCTCGAGCAAATGTCGGCGGTGTGACAACTGAGAGAGAGCTCGAATGCTGTTCGAGTAAAAACGGCGGCGCTTAAAGGCGGTGCGTGAAGCGCGTGACAGCGCGCATGGAACGCGTGACGGCGGCGCGTGGGATGCATGACAACTGCGCATGGGACGCGTGACGGCAGCGCATGAGACCCGTATGAGATGGTGGGACAGATGGAGACCTCTAAACACACTCGATCCTGGTTCGAGTATATGAGAACAGCGCTTGAGCCGAGGGAATAACGACGGGTGTAGGGTCAGCAGAAGCTCGAATGGTGTCTGAGGTGGCACGTATGAGATGCGTGAGACATGTGATGGTTCAACTTGAGCTCGAATGGTGCCTGAGCTCAGAGAAGTAGCGTGTTGAGTTGAGGTTTGATGGCGTGTGAGGTCTCAACTTTAGCTCGAATAGATCTTGAGTGTTTACGCGGTGCGTAAGCTTAGTGTTGAAGGAAACACTCGATCTGCTGAACACGAATTAACCAAGAAGCTCAAACCACATATTAAAAACACTCGAATGGTGAGCAAGAGAGCTAGAACTGCAGTGTGAAACACGAAGTGAGCAAAATGGGTCAAAACGAAAGCAAGAGAGCTCGAACCGTGAGCAAGACTTCGCTTGGGGTTTGAGATTCCGTTGCACCTGAGCACAAAGATTTACAACAAAGAGGATGAAGGTAAGTGATGAGTTTGATGAAAAAGAAAGAATGAAATCGAGTGTAAATAAAAAGAAAGAAAAGATGGTAAGTGTGTAGGCGTGGTGGAGTACAGAAGGGAGTGTTGGAAAGAAGGAGAAAATTTTGTGTGGTATGTAGAGAACCACACACTCAAATTACCCCTCCTGAACCCACACTCGATTATTTTTTTAATGTAAAAACTGGTGCTCCTGGTTTCTGTAACGAAAATAAAACAATTATACTGATAAAGGAAAGATTCAAACTTATACACAGCTCACCCTTCAACCTCGCCTTTAGCAATGAAGTCTGCCCCTTGAAGATACCGCATGTCCATAAATTGGGGTACAGCCTAATTGTAGTCTTCAGTGTTTAAAGGCACTCCCCTCGCTTCCAATATGCGAGTGACCACTCCACCGATGTTGATATACTTCATCTTCCTAGAATTTCTCTCTGCTTGCGTCATTGCTCTTCTGCGGTACGTGAGGAGGTGCTTTAACAACAGGAATGACATCTCGGAGTTCCCTTCATCTCCATCAATATGCAACCCACTCGGAGTAGTGCCAACAATCTCCTTCATCTCCATAACCATTATGTGCATCTCCCCAAGGTTGATTGGCGAGGGGGAGGACCTAACAAAGATCACATAAGCTATAGCTCTCCTCGCATATTTGATGGTAGAGTTGCGGATCCAACTTCCCTTACTTCATGATGAATCATATGCCCTAGAACCTGATAGCATCTTCCATACCTCGTCGGTATCATTCTCGCCAATATCCGGATACGCTGCGTCTCTAGATTTGAACCCAAAAATCAAATCCAACTTCTTTAACATAATTGCATATAGTTTGTTGTACACGGTGAATGTTATATACCCAAGTCCGTTCTTCTTAATCTTGGTTGTCTTAGACTTTAAGTAGATAAGAAGATCCACAGTGGCGAGGAATTGCAACGTCCCCTCAATGTAAGAGCTCGCCACACTATACATGCAGAACTTAATTCCAAGCGAGCTAAACACCCTATCCACATCCTCAGTGATACCCAATTTTCTCATGGTTCTAGAATATGGGAAGTAGGTACCTTTTATCCCAATTGCCTTCAAAGGCTCATACGCCTTGTCGAAGTCGTTCGTCTCACTCACGGATTTTCCCTTCTTTTCTGCTTTCCTCTCCTTGTAGGCCTTCCTCACCTCTTTTTCCGAGTACCCGCTCCTCTTTAAATCCTCAATGTCTCTGTGGTACCTTGTTTTCTTCTCCTTCTTCTTAGCCTTTTTCTTTGTCCTCTCCTCACTCTCGTACTCGACTTCCATTGGCGTCGGCTGAGCATACTTGCTGTCCTCGTCACTGTCCTTGCTGCTGGATGGCGAGGCTATCTGATTTCCCTTCCTCTTCGCCTGAGCGGAGCTTCCTTCTCTGTGGACAAATCTCCAGTCCATCGGCTCAGTCGCCGATTTTCTCGCTGATTCTCTTATTCTGATTTCAATCCTTGTCTGTACCCCTGGCTCATCCTCATCTGATTGAACGATGAATCGGCGAGGCCTGTTTTCACGGTGGACCGATGGTGAATCTTCCAACCCTGCCGACATATCTCTTCTTCCGGTTCTTTGCGCATCATTGATGAATTTGCTTCTGAATTCCTTCACCTTTTTTTATCTCCGGAAGAGATGCTTGACAAGGATTTAGGTCGGAAAAAACTTGAACATTAAAGGGAAACTCGCCGGCAGTGAGAGAGGTTTTGTTTGCTTGAGAGTTTGAGATTGGATGAGAGAACTGATGAGGGAGAAGCTATCTATATAGGCGAGTGTTGCAGGTCATTGAGGAGACAATCTAGGAAGAAAAAAGGAGACAATTTTGGCGCTCGAGTTGCTCACTGTTTGTCCTCGATGTTGGCATCATCCCATCCGTTGAATTTGAATTTTGAATTCTTGATCAATTTCAGCCCTTAGATTGGTCTAATTTTGACTTGACCTCTCCTCGATTTTTGCCAAAAGCTGTTACCTTGTGGGTCCCACTTGATGAGCTGGAACCAAATCAAATTTTGTCCTTATGCGCTCCTCAGCTGACCTCCTCGCTCAACCTCCTCGCTCCATACACCGAGGCCTTACTACCCATTCAGAAAAACCCAAGCTTTGAACTGCTCTTGTTGCTTTCCCTTTGATTATTCTGAGTCCTAATTGGTTCCCTGTTTGTGGTAATATTTAAAACCATAAAGAGTTAGCCACATTATCAAAATAGGCTCCAATTAAAGCATTTATACTATTAAGCTTCATGTTNCCTTCATGTTCAAGATTGCACTGAATAGTAAGTGTATTTCAATTATAATGAGATGTATGTGACTAGAACTTTCTATAAAAGGATACTAAGGTGTGCAAGTAGGTCCATGAGTGGTGTTCAAGGCAATGTGAACATTACTCGCACACCCTCCTCGGCCTCATGTCCTGAGGGGTTCAGGTTTTTGTCAAATTTTCTCACTCTTCGCTCTGTTTCCTCCAAGGGTTAGATGCGAGGCATGCTTGCTCTTGGCTTAATGGGGGTATTACTTCCTCCAATTTTGCCAAGAGTGCAGCCAAGGCTCCTTGAACCTAAGATGTAGATCAAATACCAAATACCCAATAACAACAACAATTAACTAGCAAAGATTGTTCTCAAAATAAAACAAAAACCAAACTGACCTTAAACGAAACTAAAAAGAGTTTTCAAGAGTAAAGGATATACATGGGATTCCCTCCCAAGTGGGTTTCTTTAGAGTCACAAGCTTGACTCTTCATACACCTCTTAGTATGGGTTTGCAAAGGGAACCAGAGTTCCCTTGTTTGCATCCTCGTCCATTCCCCCTATTGTTCCTTCAATCTCAAAGCATTGCCCGTCGATCGTAGGCTTCTTTCTTCCTTCATTTAGGTCGAACATCATACCAAATCCTTCTCCAACCTTTAGTTCAATGGTCATGTTCCGCACATCAATCAAAGCTCCTACTGACGCCAATAAAGGTCTACCTAGTAGTAGTGGATCAGTAGGTTCTTCATCCATCTCTAATACCACAAAATCAGTAGGAACCAGCACACTGCCAACACTTATTGGTACATCCTCGAGCAGTTCTCTCAGCTTTCTTGTTATTCTGTCCGTGAGGATCAATGAGATTTTGCAATCCTTGAAGTTTGAGTACCCCAGCTTTTTCGCAGTGATTAGTGGGATCAAACTGATGGATGCTCCAAGATCACATAAGCAATTAATAAACATTAGATGCCCTACTGCACATGGAAGTGTGAAGCTTCCTGGATCACTCAAATTTTCCGCGATGAACCTTTTCCTTTGATGTGGAAAAACTGGTATCAATACCTATCCAGATGATCGGATCCCAACAGCCATACATTCCTCTTCTTGTTTCTTAAGCGAGTCCTTCAAAAATTTCTTGTATTGCGGAATTAAAGCAAAAGCATCCAAGATAGAAATTTTTAGCTATATACCGCTCATTTGCTTATCGAAAAGGACCTTCTGTTTCTCCGCTTGATTCTTCTTTAAACACGAAGGAAAATGTGCTTTGGCTTTGGTTGCAACCACAGGTGTAACTCCTTTTGTCAAATTCAGGTTGGGACAGTCTGGCTCTTCTCCTTGCTGCACAGGTGAGCGAGGGCTCTCCTTGAGTTGTACAGTTTTGCCAGTAGTAAGGTCATCATTAACCTCTGATGTGTGTGGTTTTTGATGGTTTTAGTGTCTTGTTTTAGGTAGGTTTGCATCCGTTTAGCTAGATTATCCGATTACTTAGGTCCGTGTAGGTTAGTTTTGCACTTTTTGCATTTGTATTTGGAGTTTGGAGTTTTATCTAGGAGAAGGAGCAAAAATGAGGTAAAAATGGAGGTAAGGACAATTGGATCAGCTGCTAGGAGGAAAAGATCGTGCAAACTCGGATCGCTACCTCGTGGATCGCAAGGCAAAGACCACTCGGAACGCTTAAGAAAAGATGCCTCAGTCCCCAACTTTGACCTATCTGCCACGAGGGAATATCAATCTATCACACTTAGACCATCCACTCAGCCTCAAACCACAAGGGCTAAGACAACCACTCCTCAGTGCCCAAGCTTGCGCAAAGACTCCGAGGGCAAGATTCTTGGTTGACCGACTTAGGTCGGTTTGACCATTAGGGTTACATAAATGAACCTATAAATACCCTCTAATCACTCTCTATCATTTTTATCTGATGTTTAGCTGAAAAACTCTCTCTATTTTGTTGTTG
>OVBA01002009.1:0-37771 GCA_900406435.1 Lepidium aucheri
GGGTTGATCTAGCTTGTCCCGGTCTAGGGATCGCCTTATATAGCTTGGCGAAGTCAGATCGGCGAGTTTACCGCCGATCAATCCCCTCCTATCCTCTAGATTCATGCTTTTACCTTAGATTCACTTATTTCTATTATCTTGCTCTGTTTATTGATCATTTCTCTATTTTGGATGTTTATGTTCTGTTTTAAATTTGTCCTTTAGTCTATTTTGTCCTATTGGCTAGATTGCAAGCTCACTAAAAAACATAGTCTATCTTTGTGACAAATTGATAGGTTGCCTGGACTAGGAGCTAGTAGTAGATATGTTGATTACAAGTAACTACTGAGTATTGGTTCGACATTCCACTTACTTACCCCATGCTTCAATGATTTGATCACTTAGGCTTAAAAACCTTGTTATCACCCTCCAATGTTTTTGAATCCCCAAAAGGGACGTGAAGCAGACCTCTGATTGGTTGAGTTGCAGATCCTAAAAACATGAACTCGTTCCAAACTGAACTTAATTAAGAAAGGATAATTATGCTTAATCGAATAAGTCATGTTAAGTTCAAGTAAGCTGAATCAAGAGTTCATTGGTCGATAGGGATTCAAATCTGTTTTCTTAGAGTCCAACTTAGCCATTAGGGATCTTAGGATTGGATGCTAAGCTTGAATGCAAGTATATTGAGGCATTTTCAAGGGTACATGGATTCACTTTTGGTTTACAGCTTTCAGTCTAATGAATTGCTTGTTTGAGGTAAGATATTCCTTTTGTCTGCAACTTCTTTTCCTTCTTAGGTCTATTTGTTTGCTTGAGGGTAAGCAAATACTAAGTTTGGGGGAGTTTATATGTCTGCATTTTAGCCTATTTTAGGAACATTATTTAGCATATTTTGCATACATATCCATAACATTTCCATCATTTTAGAGTCTTTTTAGGTTCATATTGCATACTTTACATTTGCATTGCATACATACTACATATGGAGCTATTTTAGGTACTTTGGAGCACAAATTGGAGGACGATGTGGAGACTTTGGAACTAAATGATCAGCTTTGACGCAACAACATGAGTATTGGGATGCATTTGGAGTAAGATGGGAGCAAAGGATGGACAGAGCAGAACCAACTCGGCGTGACCACTCGAGCCAGTGGTCGAGTCTGCTGCCTCACACAAATCGTCGGTCGAGTCTGCCATCTCACTCGAGCTCATGGTGGAGTCTACAGTGCACCATTCGCAATGACTACTCCGCTTGAGCTCGAGCTTGAGTCACTACTAAGTGGATCATGTTACCCATCAACTTGAAGCGCCACTGTAGAGGTAGACCGAATTGAATTAGAACTGAGCACTCGAGATCAAGGTCGAGCCAATCTTGTTACATGCCAAATCGACAGGGCTCACTCCAATTGATTGGTTGTGTCAATATGCCACAATAGTTTATAGGTCGAGTCCACTTTATTAGCGCCAGCCCAACCCACTCAACTCAGCCCACTAGATCAAGTCGGCTAATTCTTGATTTTTTATTTGGACTTTGTTTTAGGTTTAAGAGGAGAGTATAAATACTCTTGGCTGTGACTAAAATCAATTGTCTAAGTTTTTTACCGCTACTGCAAAAACCCTTTGAGCTTTTCCTTTGTAATTCCAGAATAGAATTCTACTTTCGTTTTATGATCTTTTAATGCAATATCAGTTTGTTTTCATTTCGAGTCTACTTTCTCAATTTTATGATCATGATATTCACTTTCACTTTTTCTTTTATCGTTTCACCCATGGCTTCTGAGTAGATTAGTTAGGGTTCTTGAGGGAATGTCTAAGGTGTTTGTTAGCCTAGATTAAGTTGTTGTTTCACGCCAGTTAGGTTTTTAAACACTTATGATAATAATGTCTGTTGATAACTTTTCTGAGATTGTTTTGCCACGAGAGTGGATTCAGTAGTTACGAACTAATTGCCTAGAGATCCGCTCTGTTTGAGTTTTGTTGAGCGATTTAGTAGATTTAAGTGTGACGCTCGTCTATGATCTTCGCCCCTTAATAACCCTTCTCATCCACTACTTAGTTCTTTGCATTGCTTGATTTCCTGTTTCCACTACATTTTGTTGCGCCACTTTGTTTTCACTGCACTTTGTTCAGTCACTTTTTTTTCACTGCACTTTGTTCCGTTACTTTGTTTTCACTGCACTTTGTTCCATCACTTTGTTTTCACTGCACTTTGTTCCGTTACTTTTATATTTCCTAATTAGATTTGTATTTTGCTTATTTGATTTTATTTCCATTTCCCATTGTTCAGATTGCTCATGTAGGTTGATATATAACAATCCATTGAATCGATTTGGCTTGAATTAGAGTAGTCTATCATATTCTGATTGCTAGTTACACTCTCACTTGGACTGACACCTATTATACTATATCGACATCATAGTGTAATTGAATTTGAAAACTAGAGTAATCTCCTATTATAAAATCCACCCCTTCCCATGTATCATTCTTTTCCATTGCACCCACCTCTACACCTATAGCATCACACCACTCCTTGATTTCTTTAGCCTACTCATAGCTTTGTGGAATGTATTGCATTTCGATCTTTCCAAGGAATGCTTGACGATCAAATAGCAACAAGGCAATCAAACATAGATTTTGTATTGGGTGAGCTACAACTTGATTATTAAAGTAGACTCTAGTGTTGATCTTGCGAGTTCTTGTGCTTCTTCTAAGCGTTTGAGTCTTGTTCACCTCTCCATTAGTATTAACTCGGTCTAAGTTCTGCATTGTTTGGATCTTTATCATGATGAGGTCTCAACGCGCTAGTCTGATCAGGTAATGTGATCAGGCTTGGTCTTGATGCGTTAGTCTATTCGGGAAATGTGATCGGGTTTGGTCTTGGTATGTCAGTTTAATCGGAAAATATGATCGGGCTTTGTTATGATGCGCCTATTTGTTTGGGCAGTTTGATTAGGCTTTGTCCTGATGCGCTAGTTTGATCAGGCAGTTTGATCAAGCTTTGTCCTTCCTTGTTGACTAGCTTGATGTGTTGCTCAAGTGGTGCCAGAGTTAGATTCTTCACCATTTTGAGCACTTTCTTCACTATTAGTTGGAGAATTGGAAGGTTTTGTTCCTCCATTTTGGTTGGCACCTCCAAGGTGCTCCAATAAGAACTTCAAGCTTTCTGCTCGATCTGATGTCGAGTGAGACAAGTCCTTCAAAGTTTCCCAATCAACCTTATCATAGTACCATTTTTCCTTAATAAATTTGACATCTCTAGAGACATAGTTCTGCCACTTGTGGGATTAATGCACTTGTATCCCTTTTGTGAAGTAGAGTACCCAATAAACATACACCTATTGCTCTTGGGATCCAACGTGCTTCTTTTTTCACCTATAACTAACACAAATCAAACACATCCAAAGACCCTTACGTGTTCACGAGACGGTTTTAGACCATTCAATACCTCAAACGGATGAAATCTTTTAGCACTTTGGTTGGAGTTCTTATAATCAAGTAACAAGTTTTCATGACTGCATCTCCCCAAAACCTCTTTGGTACATTGGTGTAAAACATCATTAACCTAGCAACCTCCATAAGGTGTCTGTTCTTCCTTTCAGCCACTCTATTCTGTTGTGCTGTATATGGGCAACTCATTTGGTAAATTATGCCATGTTTTGCTAAGTGCTCTCTGAACTTGATGCTTGTATATTTCCCACCATTTTCTTATTTTAGTAAGTTAATTTTGGCATTAAATTGATTAGTCACATAGTTTTGAAAGTTCAAGAATTCATTAAACACACGATCCTTAGATGAAAGAAATTTTATCCAAGTATACTTTGATTTTTAATCTATGAATGTCACAAAGTACTTGAGATTATCCCTAGTAATGCATGGAGATGTCCAAACATCCGTGAACTAAGTCAAAACAATGCTCCTAAATTGTGGAAGAACTTGGAAATACATTTTTGCAATGTTTTCCCAAAATACAAGTTTCACAAGTGGAATGATCAAACTTAACATTAGGTAACATATGTTCAATAGCACGATCATGAGGATGGCCTAATCTAGCATGCTATTAGCATACCAAATTGGTTTAGTATATTGGTTTAATCGATTTTATGGTTTATTGTATTTTACGGTTTAGTTGTTGTAAACCGGAATTGTTTCTTCTTCTTTAAAAGAAGATTCAATCTGTTTTGATCTATAACAGATCTCTTTACTCGTTAATGGAAGAATTCTTTTTCTCTCGTTCTCTTTTGTTTCTAAGATGGTATCAGAGCTGATGAATTACAAATTCATCGATTAAGATCCTATCCTTCTCTTCTGTTTCGCTTATTCTTTTTTTTTCTCTCGTTATTTCGTGAACTTGATTTCACAATCATCTCCGATTCCAGGTTATTCCATCGGAATCGTTTATCTTCTTCGACTCTCACCGGTTATCCCACCGCTTTTGCAGTCGATTTTATATCTCCTTGGTCATTCCACCAAGCTCTATCATCATGGTTGTCATTCGAAAGAATCCTCACAGAGTACTCAAGAAAACCTTATTCTCGAAGAAGAAGAAGAATCGTTCAACCACATCTTCTGAACCAAATGTAGAGACTTCGACTCGCAATCGGAAATCTCTCAAAGGTCCGATCTCGACTCCAATAGCTGCGGATTACACCATGCCTGGTTTGACTCAAGATATGTTTGATTTTGACACCATTCAGCTCAGGCGACAATCCAGGAACAAGTTCGATTATTGAGGTACTCAATGGAACCAACTTTAACACTTGGAAAATTGCCTTACTGTAGATGCGAAGAAAAAATTATCATTTGTAGATGGAAGTCTTCAAAGGCCTTATAACACACATCCTCACTATAAAATTTGGTCTCGCTGCAACTCAATGGTAAAATCTTGGATATTGAATTTTGTCAATAAAGAGATATATGGAAGTCTTTTGAGGTTTGAAAATTACTCAGAGATATGGAAAAATTTGACGACAAGGTTTCATCTCACAAATCTCCCAAGATCGTATCAACTAACTCAACAAATTTGGTCTTTGCAACAAGGAGGATTAGACCTTTCTGCATATTTCATCAAACTCAAAACTCTATCGGATGATTTGGATGGGTCTGACTCTGTGAAGACTTGTAGATATTGTGGCTGTTGTAAAGCAGTTTCTACAAGAATAGAGAACACGAAGATCATCAAATTTCTAGCCGGATTAAGGGATTCATGTACAAATGCTAGAGGTCAGATAATAATGAAGAATACAATACCTAATTTGGCAGAAGTATATAGCTTATTAGATCAGGACTTTAACCAAAGAAGCATACACCCAGTCATGAATGCTTCAACTTTTCAAGTGACAACCGCAGAATCAGCTCCAACTCCAATGATCAATGCCAACAATGGAAATAAGAAATCTCAGCGACCAATATGTTCTCATTGTGGATATGCAGGACATATTATGGATAAATGCTACAAGATTCATGCTTATCCACCCGGTTTCAAACTCAAGACAAAGACAGATGTATCACAACCAACTGTTGCTCAGATTACTTACACAAAACCAGAAAATGGGGATAATGCAGTCACATGAATGTTAAAAACTCTGTCTAAAGATCAGATTGAGGGAGTTATAGAATATTTTAATTCCAAGCTAAGTATACCTTCTGTTAGCACCGATGCTCCCTCAACATCAAGAGGAACCATTACAACACTTACTGGTATGGCTTTTTCACATTCCAATTTATGTTTTATTGGTGTTCTACGTGCTACAGGGAATGTATTATGTACTCAATCTTGGATAGTAGATAGTGGCGCAACGCATCTAGTGTCACGAGATATAAATCTCTTTGAGAATATTGGCACAATTCAAGACAGATCTGTGACTTTACCAGCAGGTTTAAGAATATAGATTGTGGGTGTTGGGAGTGTTAGAGTTAATGATAGTTTGTTGTTGACCAATGTTTTGTTTATACCAGACTTTCATCTAAATCTCCTAAGTGTGAGTCAATTAACCAAAGATACTAAGTGTCAATTGGTTTTTGATGATGAAACATGTCTGATACAGGATCCTATCAGGGGGTTGATGATTGGACAAGCTGAGCAAGTTGGGAATCTGTATCTGTTGGACAGCGCTTCAATCAAGAGTGAAAATTTGAGTCAGTCCTTAGCGTCTGTAAATGCAGTTTTTGATAGTACATTATGGCATCAAAGACTTGGTCACCCTTTTTCTTCTAGACTTGATTCCATCTCCGATGTATTAGGTCTAAAACCAATAAATAAAGGATCGTTATTTTGCAGTATTTGTGCTCTTGTAAAACAAAAGAAACTGCCTTATAACTCAGAAAACAATATGTGTTCAAAACCATTTGATCCTCTACACATAGATTTGTGGGGTCCTTTCTCAGTCCCAACTCATGAAGATATAAATATTTTCTAACTATAGTTGATGATCATACAAGGTTTACATGGGTATATCTTCTTAGGGCAAAGAGTGATGTTCTAAAAGTTTTTCCAGAACATTTGACCATGATAGAGACTCAATACCAAGCTAAGGTCAAAGGGGTAAGAGCAGACAATGCACCTGAACTGAGATTTGAAGAACTATATAAGACAAAGGGAATAGCTTCTTATCATTCATGCCTAGTAACGTCAGAACAGAATTCGGTTGTCGAACGAAAGCATCTAACATATTTTGAATGGGCAAGAGCATTAATGTTTCAAGCACACATACCTTTAAAGTATTGGGGAGATTGTGTTCTCACCTCAGTGTTTCTAATCAACCGAATCCCAAGTCCTTTGCTTCATAACAAGTTTCCATATCAGATTTTATTTTCGAAAGTACCAAACTACATAAATTTGAGGGTTTTGGGTGTCTTTGTTTCAGTTCAACATCAGTAAAGAATCGTCACAAGTTCCAACCCCATTAAAAACCCTGTGTTTTATCCAGTTGGATACAAAGGTTACAAGTTGGTGGATTTAGATACCAATGATGTAATAATCTCCAGAAATGTCTCTTTTCACAAAGAAAATTTTCCTTTCAAAGATGTGGATGGTTCTTCACCAGACTTCAATGAGTTATTTGACAACAAGACATCTCAAATAATTAGTAGAAGTGATGCATCAAAAGGCAAAGAAATTGTAGCAGATACTGCAACTCTCGTCACTAAGCAGCAAGAAAAGACAAAATCTGTGAATGCTATAGAGACTGTAGCTACTCAGCGACACAACAAGAGACTTTCTAAGGTTCCAGGATATTTGCACGATTATTACTGCACTGTGACAGACACTAATGTATCTTATCCATTAACAGCATATGTATCGTATGATTAGCTATCTACTGAATATAATGCATACATATGTTCTGTTAACATTCATGCTGAACCTGCTTCTTTAAAGCAGGCAATGCAGTTTGAAGAATGGCTTATGGCCATGAATGAAGAATTGATTGCTTTAGAAAAATCGAATACATGGTCAATATGTTCTCTACCTGAAGACAAGAAGGCAATAGGGTGTAAATGGGTATACAAAACCAAACTCTATGCTGATGGAACTTTGGAGAGATACAAGGCCAGATTGGTTGCCAAAGGATATACACAACAGGAGAGATTGGATTTCGTTGATACATTCTCTCGGTTGCAAAAATGACCACAGTAAAAACATTGATAAGTGTAGCTGCAGTAAAGAACTAGAGTTTGGCACAATTAGATGTCTGCAATGCGTTTCTAAATGGTGAATTGCATGAAGAAATATTCATGGATCTTCCACCAGGATACAAGCCTAGAGAAGGAGTTACTCTTCCTCCAAAACCAGTATGTAGGCTGAACAAATCAATCTATGGATTAAAGCAAGCATCTCGCCAGTGGTTTCTCAAGTTAAGTACCACTCTTACCTCTCTAAATTTTTAGAACTCTCACAGTGATCACACTCTCTTTGTGAGGAACATGTCAGGAAAATATGTTGCAGTTTTGGTCTATGTTGATGATATAATAGTTGCATCTAATGATGATAATTCTGTTAGACAGCTTTGAGTGAATTAGAAGTTGTTTTCAAATTACGAAATCTGGGAGCTCTGAGGTATTTTCTCGGACTTGAAATAGCAAGATCTCAACAGGGAATCAATATATGCCAACGAAGATACATTATACATCTTCTTGAGGATACAAGACTGTTGGCAAGTATACCTATGGAGCCTAGTTTGAAAGTTTTACAAGATAGTGAGGATGACTTAATTGCAGACTCGTCACAATACCAAAGATTGATAGGAAAAATGATGTATCTCACTATAACTAGACCAGACATCAGTTTTGCTGCCAATAAACTTTGTCAGTTCAGTTCTTCTCCAAGAACTTATCACCTTCAAGCAGCTCATAAAGTACTTAGATACTTGAAAGGCAGCATTAGGTTAGGACTCTTTTATTCAGCGAACAACAACTTGATTCTCACAACTTTCACAGATGCAGATTGGGCCTCTTGTCGGGATACAAGGAGATCAACTACAGGGTATTGTGTGTTTTTAGGAGATTCTCTTATATCATGGAAATCGAAAAAGGAGCAAACAGTCTCAATGTCTTCTGCAGAATCAGAATATCGTGCAATAGGATCTGCTGTTAAAAAAGTTGAATGGTTAGTGAATTTGCTTCACAAGTTGCAAGTTCCTCAAGCAAAATCAGTGGGTTTCTTCTGTGACTCAATTGCTGCTATTCATATAGCAAATAACCCAGTTTTCCATGAGAGATCAAAATATCTGGAGTTAGATTGTCACAAAGTCAGAGAAAAAGTAGGAAATGGTTTGATCAAAACCTTGCACGTCAAAACGGATAATCAACTCGCCGATGTGTTGACTAAGCCTTTGTTCCCAGGTCACTTTCATCGTTTAATAGGCAAGATGTCATTAACAGATGTAAACATGCCATCTTGAGGGGGGGGGGATATTAGCATATTAAATTGGTTTAGTATATTGGTTTAATCGATTTTATGGTTTCTTGTATTTTACGGTTTAGTTGTTGTAAACCGAAATTGTTTCTTCTTCTTTAAAAGAAGATTCAATATGTTTTGATTTGTAACAGATCTCTTTACTCATTAATGGAAGAATTCTTTTTCTCTCGTTCTCTATTGTTTCTAAGACATGCCAAACAGAATCTAAAGCAACCACAACACTGGAATGAAAAGAAAGCGAATGTAAAGAACTTGGTTCCACCTTCTTCAAGGATCTTTCCACTCTTAATATCCTGAAAATTCACATGGTTAGGCCCAAATATTGCAAAACAATCAAGATCAGTTGTTGCTCTCTTTACTGAAACCAAATTAGAGGTAAACTTAGGCATGTAAAACGCCCTAGACTTCTTATCAAAGAGTTCAAGTCGCCTATTCCTTAGACTGGAACTTATAGCCGGTTTTACATTCTCTATCAACTTAGGATTGCTAATCATATGGTGAGAAGCACCCTAATCAACAACAAGAGAACTTGTTTTTATGAGTAATAGGTGATACCATAATCCTTCAAGGATAAAATGTACTTGAGAAGCTTACCAAGGTCTGATTTTCTCATTATGTCATCAGCTGGTGTGACCTTCAAAGCAACAACTTCACTCTGTTTGGAATTTCCAGCCTGATCTCCTTCTTTAACAGACTTGGAAAGGTTCGCCTTTTGGTCCTTGAACTTGTTTGGCTTGAGATGAGGGTGAAAGATCTAGTACTTGTATTTTGTGTGACCTTTCTTCTTCCAGTGTTCACAAACCAAAAGCTTCATTTCGTCATATTTGAGTGAGGCACGATTGGCTAAAATGTGTTCCACTCGGTTTGCTGAAACCAAATCGCCTTTTCCACCAACCAAACCGTGTGAACCTTGCTCCTTTAGAACCATGTACACACACATGGTCAACACTAGAAAGCTTGGCTTGTCTGTAAACATGTTTGTTAGATCATTGAAGGATATATTGAGGCCAGCAAGTAGTTTGAACACTTTGTCTTGCTCTTGTCTCTCCTTGATAACCAACGGATCACTTGTTCCTGGCCTTAACATCTTTAGCTCCGCCCACAAAGAGTTGAGCCTTCCAAATTAAGCAGATAACTCCATGTCTTATTGGTTCACAAAGGTAATGGCTTTTTTGACTTCATACACCCGAATTAGGTTAGAGACATTTCCAAAGACTTTCTTGAGAATATCCCATAGATCTTTGGTTGTATCACAAAAGGAGTAGGACTCAATCAGGTAAGAACAAAGAGAGCATAGGAATATGGCTAACACAGTTTGGTTTTCTTGAAACCACTTGTTGTCATGTGCAAACACCAAACCTTGCTCAGCATCACTATCACTTGAGTCTTCTTCAGGTTTTGTTGAGACAATATGTCTCCACATTCCTTTGCTGCGTAGAATCATTCTTGCAGCTCTAGCCCACAATAGATAATTGGGACCTTTCAATACAACATGAATCAACAAATTCTTTGACTTGTCCATGCTTGGTGAGGTCATATTCAAAGTATAGAGGCAAGGATATGAAGGTAATGGAGAATAGAGAGTAAGAAAGCATAAAGAGAATAGAGAATATAAGAGAATATGATCTTAGATTGCTCTGATACCATGATATAATTGATGAAACCATAAGCTCATTTAAGAGGAAGAATGGCGAGAATGAGATAGGAAGAAGAGAGAATTAGAGAGACCATTTTGTATTCAGAATTATGTGTGCTAAGGTAAGATATTGTTGAATATTTGTGTTGTTGATTTTCCTTGTAAGGATTACATTATATAGGGAAGGCTAAACTTTGTCCTCAAGGCATTTAAGCTTAGTCCCCAAGACTCCTAAACTTAGTCCCCAAAACTCTAAAACTTAGACTCCAAGACATATAATATTAAAAAATTAGTCTCTTTAAATTACACAAAATCATTTCAATAGTTTTCTGTGATTCTTATTTTTGATTTCGTAGTAAATCATTCATTCCATTTGTGGGCATAGAAAACCTAAAAATATTTCCATTTTCAACATATTTGGTCATATATAGAATATATGGCATAGAAAAAACCCAAAAAATAAAATAAATTCAAATTTCATAAAAAGAAACTCATGTATTTGCATTTATGTAGGATTAAGTCTAGAATCTGCATTGGAAATTATGAGGATATAACCATTCAGACTTGCTGATTTGTGTGCTAGATTTAATGCCCTAGTTGTTAGTTCTTTGTTATACCTAGTTTGTTTTGAAAATAAGACTGCACCATGTTGGAATGTTAAGTTTGAGCTTCATGACTTGATTGAACCATGCTTTGATCTGATGTCATTCCTTGCTAAGTGATAACATTAACTTGACTCTTAATTTTCAAGTCTATGCATCAAGTTTGAGCTTGTAGATTGCAAAAAATACTTGGATTTCCTTTTGCCATTTTGCATCTTTCTTGCTAATCCAAGTAGAATCCCACCGTGAACCTTGCTTTATTTCAAATGATACATTATTCGATGTGTGATTGTGAGGTCTATTTTCGGATTCAACTTGGTATAAGGTGTTAGGTGAGCGCCGACAGATGTAAGAACTCATGTAGATTATGGTTCAAAACTTTTGGATCAGCTAGGTTTAGGTGGGATCAAATTTGGGTGTTGGATTGCTTATGATTTGTGCAGTGGGAAGGAAATACTTGGAAGGGACGAAAACAAGAGAAGAGGTTAAGAAATCTAAGCAGAGAAAATTTTGAATAGAAAAAAATGAAAAAATAAGTGTTCTAGTAAAGATTTTGGGTAAATTCAAAGTATGAAAAAGGTTCTAAGCTGAAGCAAAGTGAAAAGGAATGTAGACAAGTGTCTAGACTATTCTGTGGTATAAGAAAGAAAGAGGAACATGAGCTATAAGTAAGTCCAAAACCGCTACAAAAGAATAAGAACTCTCTCTCTCTAGATTAATAATGGAAAGAAGCTTGTGAAGTTGATTCTAAGAGTCTCATTGGCAAAAAATTAGCCTTAGAACAAAATGGTAGTTTAGGATCGATTTCTTGGGTAGATGTTGATAGGATGAGTTCGATTATTGGATGCTTGGGTAGATGGGATCTTATCTATATATATATATATATATATATATATATATTTGTTGGTTCTCACCTTTAGCATTATGCTAAAGCTCAATTCATTCTTGAGTGATCCCCATTCTGATTTGATTGACCAATATTTGACGGAGATTACTTTTATCTCTAATACCTTACCCTTGACCAAACGAGCTTTTAGGAGATGCATAGCTTGATCCATTGTTCTGAATTAGTTAATGTCAAAAGGGATGGTTAATGTGAATGTATATGTAGGTTGAAGCTGAACTTGGGCTAAATTATGATTGTATGACTGCAGTTTTTAAGTAGGACTTGCTTAATTCGCATCTTAGAATTGATAACTAGGACATTGAATTTACATTTGAGTCAGCTTGCTTCGGTTATGAATTCCCCATTTGCAACCTCTTTTCCTTTTAATTTATGTGTTTGCTTGAGGGCAAGCAAAGTCTAAATTTGGAGAGTTGATATGTATGCATTTTAGCTAGTTTTAGGAGGCATTGGTCATTCATTTTGCATTGATTCATATAATGTTTGCATCATATTAAAGACTTTACAGGTTCGTTTGCATTCGCATTGCATACATTTGACATTTGGAGCTGTTTTTAGGAGCATTTGGGAATTTTAAAGACTAATGTGATCCAGATGTGAAAGGATCCAGCATGACTTGACAAGAAGGCACACTTTGGAGCAGAATACGAGCAAACACTACAAGAAAATCGCGTATGAATTGTACTTCAAAAACGATATCTACAAATACGATAGCGTTAAGTTAAACACTCTATCATCATCCGAGATAAAAAGTCTTAACTCTTTAGATAATATTTCCTTTAAATGCAATGATGTATATTTTTAATTGCAATTATTTTTTGCAATACACTATTTTATAATAGCATTTTACTTTCTCCTATAGGTAATTAGATTATTTTAATCTTACGACTTTGCAGAGAGCTGTGTTTTTGGTAAACAGTCGCCCAAGTCTGGTCACTGCGACCCCCTTTGTGAGGAGGCACCCCTTCTTCCGAAGTTACGGGACTATTCTGCCAAGTTCCTTAAAGAGAGTTGTCTTGCGTCCCTAGATATTATAGCATTTAAGCAGTGTTATAGATTAGTTATATAATAGCAATACATAAATGTCATCTTTACATATTTTGTTCATTAGTATAGATGACATTTATATATCATTACAATCAAAATAATTTTGTTCTATGTCACATTTTTTAGTTTTTTCTAAATTAAAAATATTAATTTAGTATACGTACATTTAATTTAAAAAGAAAAATCTGATTAATTTATAAATCAAATATAAAATATATAGTGTAATTCATGTATACAAGAAAATTAACATTACAACTCAGCATAATTTAAATAACTCTCAGACTTCTAATCGACAAATCTTTGGAAATGCCTTCTTAACTCCTCTAAATCAAATTAACAAACTATTTCTTATTAAATGTAATTTCGAGCAAAGATAACTAAAGACTTCCTTACTTTTAATCATTCTAAAAATAAAGTAAATTGCTTTCATGTCATCCTTTTATTATCGTTATTCTTCACATGACCATTCTCTTGAGAAGTCGATAAAAAATAAAGTATTAAAATGACTATCATATAATGTTATCAATCTATCGTATTTATATAAATAAGCTTCGATCTTCTCAATATCAAATTTCATTTGTAAAATCTATAAACCTTAATCAAAAAAGGGAAACTAAGTTTCATGTGCTTTAAGCAAAACATCACCAACAGCCAAAGTGAATCTACCAGACGGTCATGTTCCGACAAAAGCAGCAGAACTAATGATGGAGATGCCAAACTATTTCTTAGTCGATGCTAAATCATTATCAATCGGTCGGAAATTTACACCACTCGTCGCAGATAAAGAGACTAAGAAAGCCATTAAATAGCAGATATTTGTGATAAATAAAAATGATGAAGTAATGGAGATCCTTACCTTAGAATTTGATACGTGTATCCAATTCTTTTCTTGTTCTGAACTGTGACAAAAAGAAAAAATTCATATCCCCAACGCATCTGATCCCAGAGAGAAGAGAAAAGTAACAAAATATCAAGAAGAAAGGTGACGACTTTAACCAGACAAAAGCGAAAAAAAAGGCAAATCCGAATCCAGAGAGACACAAGTGACGCAAAGGAATTGGCACTGAGCGACATCGTTGTTGCCAAGCTTCCGAGGAAGTGGAGGAGGAGCTGCGTCTGCGGTGGCTTCTCTCACCCTAGCTTGAGATACAGAAAACCGTGGGTAGAAGAGAGACAGAAAATCGTGTCTGACTTCTTCTTCAACCTAGGCGTGAAGAGAAGGAAACCGAAAAGTTTTTGAGCACAAGATTATAGGAATAAAGCAGAACTAACGGTGGGAATAAAATTATATCATTAAAGAAGATCTACGGTGTGAATTTATGCCACATAATGGATCCTATAAATCTCTTCTATTTGGTTCTGTTTTGTTAAGAATATTTATTTTTATTTTTCATGATCCCCTTTGTTTAAAGTATTTAATTTGCTTTGAAATTTACATAATAATTATAATATTTGATATTTCTAAACTATCTAATTTATAATTTAACTTTATAATTTAATTCTTATCAAAAAATTATAAAACAAATAGGATATATTCTATAGCATAATAATATATAAAAATAGATGAAAGGCAATATATATTACAAATTATTAAATACAAGATATGGATTCGTGCAATGCACGGGTTTTCTGGAATATATATACTTATCGTATCTTAGATAATGCATAATAATTTCGTTGATTACTATTTTTTGAAAATTAACATTATATAATATGATATTGCAAAATTTTGAATCATTGGATTTGACATGTGGAATAATCCCTTTGATAACTAATTTTTGAAACCCAACTTTATATAATAGGATAATACAAAATTTTAAATCGTAGGATTTGACAATTGGAAGATTTTGGTTGAAGACTAACTTTTAAAAACTCAACTTTATATAATATTATACTACAAAATATTAAATAGTTATATTTAACCTATAGAAGCATCCCATTAAGTAGATTCTTTTAAAACTCAACTTTATATATAGTATTAGACTTGACTTGTAGAATAATCTTATTGATAACTAACTTTTGAAACACAACTTTATATAATAAGATACGGTAAAATTTGAATTGTTAGATTTGACATGTGGAAGAATTATGTTAAATACTAACTTTCAAAAGCCAATTTATATAATATAATACTGCAAAACTTTAAATTATTAGATTTGACATGTGGAAACATCATGTTGATTAGAAACTTTATATAATAGGATTTTATAATTATAAATAAAGATAATTATTTATAATTTTTTATGTTAAAATTGTGAATAGAGATAAATATTTTGTGGTAAATATAAATTTTAAAACAAAAAATATATAAAAATATATAAAAATACTACAAAAATTTGGATCATTGAATTTGACATGTCGAAGAATCTCGTTGATTACTAACTTTTGAAACTCAACTTTACATAATATAATTAGGAAGTTTTTGTAAATAATATGAAAATACAATTTTATAAGTAAATTCGTTTTTTAATTAAATTTTAAAAATTGAGATTTAAATTATTGTATACTTAATATGAGATATTTTTGTTATTTTCTTATATAATTATAGATAAAAATAATTAATTTTTAGAAAAATTATGTTAGAATTCTATATAGATATAAAATATTTGGTGACAAAGATAAATATCTTAAAAATATTTTTCAAAATATTTTTTTTTCTTTTTAATTGATATATAAATATAAAAAATCAAAATTATTATAAAATAATATTTTTTTGATATATAAATACTGAAAAATGAGACACATTAATTAATCATGTTAATATGTACTTTTGATGGGTCAAACGTTATATAATACAATTAAGAAATTGAGATGGGAAGATGTCCATACATATAACATATATGTAATGATAAGAATTAATATTAATAACTATAGTTGAAAAAAAATATTTAATTTAATTTAAAATATTTTTCTCTTTTATTTACTTGTCTTGATTTCATTGGATGTAAATATAAGAGACAGAATTAATAACATAAAAAAACTTTTTGATGCAAACAGTAGTGAAACTTCTTGTGAGAATTTCAAAGAGCTTAGAATTAGTTGAAATTTTTTGTGTTAATGAGATTGTCTATGAGCTGGTTTATGTATATATAACAATTAATATTTACAAATTTTTTTGATTAAGTTGTTTTTTAGATTACGAATATATATATTGATATTTAGAAACAGATACATATATCAAAAGTTATCCTCTATTATGATTTCTTGTTAAGATTATAAAAATACTTGCAACTTTTTTGCAAATACATTTTTCAATTATATTTTTTAAAATATCAAAAATCATCTTCTATGAGGATTTATTTTTATTTTATAGTTAGTAAAAGATAAATATTTAATTTATTTTTATTTTACAATTTCTTTTCGTGTCACGATTGTGAATAAAAATAAATATTTCTTGACGAAGATAAATATTTTCTTAAAATATATTTTAATTTATTTTTAATATACAATTACAAAAACATTTCTTATAGTTGGATTGGAAAAATGAAAGAAATATGTTAGTTAATAACTTTAAGAAACCGTATTTTATATAATAAGATTCATTTTTATTTTATAATTAGTAAGAGATACATATTTAATCTTATTTTATTGTATAGTTCCTTTTTGTGTTATGATTATTAATAAAGATAAATATTTTTTCACGCATATGAATATTTTTTTTTAATATACAAGTACGAAAACATTTATGATCTTTGGATTTGACATGCAGAATAATCTTTTTAATTAGTAACCTTGAGAAATTATACTTTATATAATAAGATATAGTCATACTATGTGACTTTCCCACACGGGAATAAATATTCTTAATTTTATGTTTTATAATTATTTCAAAATTTAAGAGTTATTTTTATATCAAAATAAATTAAATCTATGTTTTGGATTATTTTAAAACTTGACAGATAATTACACTTACTTAAAAATAAACATATTAAATTAGAATAAATAAATTGATTTTTTGTAAAAATTAATATTAAATTAATATAAGTTATAATTATATATATAATTACATATATACATCATAAAAATATGATTAAATCTAAACAATCAAAAAACAATTTTATGGTTTACAAAATCTTCAAGTATTTTTGTAATTATCGTCATACAAAAGTAAAATAAATAAATTAATATTAACTTATCTAAATATATATAATTTATTAGTTATATACGCTATAAAATTTATATTAAATCTAAACATCCAAAAAATAATTTTATGGTTTATAAAATCTTCAAGAATTTATGTAATTATCTTCATATAAAAAACGAACCAATATAAACTTATCTAAATATAAAAATATAAAATAAGTTTTATTTTGATAAAAAAAAATATTGTTGAGGGCAACTTTATAACTAACCACGTTGATATTAAGCATGGTTATGACACATCATATATTTTTAGAGAAATCACATCTCTAATAATATATAACATTTAGTATGCGAATCAACTATAATATTTAAAATAAATATTTAAATATTGGTTGAATACATTTATGGATATTTTTTCAGACTAACCTCTTCTTTGACAACCATCACAATTTGAATTATCTACATATTGTCTCATAATCTTCACATATTCAATAAAAGTTTGCGGTGAATGAGAGTTTATGATGAATTAATAATTAATTATATTTTCTTTATATTAAAAAGATATAATATTCAAATACGAATAAAATTTGTTGGAACCGGTCTTAGCACAACGAGTACTAAAACGGTAGAACCTGATTAAAAAAGTAGAAGAGAATGGGCAAGGACACTTGTAAATTGGGAACAAAAACTTAGTTAACTAAGAACAAGAAGAGATGATTGCCGAATTGATATTTTTATTAGACTTAGTATGCCAAAAAAGTCGATCCATTTTTCAAAGAATTGTGCCTCTATTTATAGTTTATAGAGGCGGTTACATATGTAGAAAATAAAAGAAGATTTATAAATCTTGTTGATAAGACTGAATCTGTTAAGATTCGTGCTAGATTTATGGAAGTTTTCCATGTCAAAAAAGGAAAACATTCATTTATCATTTGTTGATGTGTCATCTGACTTTCCTTCAAGTTTGTGGAACCTTCCGAGACAAGATATTTTGCCGAGTCAAATATCTTATCCGGGTTGTTCTTTTATATTCGACCCGTTGTTCTCAGTGGACCAAAGTAGGATCTCGGATCCACCTCTAACAATTATCCCCCCACACTCGGAAAATTCTAGTACCGATTTTCCGAGTCAAAAAGGTTGTTTCATCTTCCAGATTTTTGGTCCACGTGTCAGTTTTCCTATGGGCTAGTTGAACAGTCACTTCGGTTTACGTGAGTCATCATTATTACCGCATGGCGTCACTTCCATTATTTCCCACTCAGTTATAATTACAGTTTTGTATCGCTTTGTATTTTATTAATTCTGTATAAAACCATGCTTCTTCTTCTTTTACCATTCACTTTTCATCTGTACATTCTTATTTTGATGATTTCTGAGTTTTTCTGTCTTCAAACTTCTTCAAACTTTTCTAACTTCTATTTCTTCATTTTTTCAAAAATGGGTCTTGATGATTTTAAACTTCATAACGTTGAGGCTGGTGTCAATTCTACACTTGAGGGTTTAAATGTTTCGGCCCTTTAGAAATCCTTCTTGGATTTCTGAACCCTTAGCTGCTCCATTTCGGGATATAGTGGAAGTCCCTTCACGATCTGGTAGTGGGAATTCGCGGCCTGCAAAGAAGGCAAGGAATGATGCGCCGCTGAGGATTGGTTCCCCAAGGGGAGGCAGTAGGAGTGGTTTTGCGGGTTCTTCTCATGGAAGGGGTAGGGGTATGCCTACCCGAGTTGCCAAGGACTACCTTGTAGCAGTGGAACTAAGATCTGAACTTTCTGCAGCCAAGGAAGAATTCGCTCATACCAAAGATGAGTTGAGACTAGAGCGCAAACACGTTCTCAAGTTGGTAGCTCAAAATGCAAAACTGTCAGTCGTTAGATTGTGCTGATTCTGACCGGGGTGCTGCCTTCAATCCGCTAAGAAGGCTAATGAAAAGGCGTTGAGGTTGCAAGCCGAGTTGGATTTGATAGGGGGACTTCGATTCTCGACTCTACCGGGCATTAACTGTTGAGAACTTGTAATCTTCGAGGTTCTTCGTGAACGTCTGTTTGACCATTTCGGCTGAATTGCTGCTTGGTTCAATGATCTTGACAGGAACCTCAAAACCCATTTATCGTACACCCAGTTTATTGGGTCATTAAACGCTCTCCAATTGCTTTCCAACCATAGTGTTGACATCCCTCTCCTGCAGCCATTGACTCGATGACTGCCAAAGTGAACGAGTTGAAGGAGCTCATTGATAAGGAGAGCTTGATGCCACTGATTCCAGAGGACTAGGTCGTCCTAGTTTTTGAAGTTGGAGAAGCCTCCAATGCTGGTGAAAGTGGACTTGCAGAAGCTCCATAATTTTTTTGGGCGTTGTCGTAGTCTTCTTTTGTAGTCGCTGCTCGACTTCTTCTAGGAGTTGCACATACTTTTTCGCACTTGGTCCCTTTTGTAAATATTTTTTCCTGTGTAAATGAAACGAAATTTGATATTTGATCATGAATGAAACAATTTCTTAACTTATTTTACTCGTTATTTTACAAATTCTGGTTCCTGAGATCTTTTTCTTGTATTTTGCGCGTTTAGACGAGTTTCTTCCCGTGTTTAGAGAGTTTGATCTTGTTTTAGCTTAGGAAGAGAACTTTTTGTTATACGACTTTAAAGCTGAGATTTTAGGACTCGGTTTGAGTTGAAAGAAGTTTAGACTCGGAAACCATATTCGCAAAACTTGGTCTAAAGAGTTTCCGATTATAATTCATGTTCTACCTTTGTTTGAGACTTTCATCTTGTAATTCTGTACAAAGTTGTGCTTTGTCATTAAGTGAGATTTTAATCTTGGCAAACTTGTACAAAGCATTGCTTTGCCTTTTAAGTGAGATTTTAATCTCGTAATATTGTACAAAGTTGTGTTTTGTCTTTTTGACGAGATTTGATCTCGTAAATCTGTATGGAACTTTGTTCCGTCGTTTGGTGAGATTTCCATCTCGAAAGGTTTACACAAAGATTTAGGCGTTGTCCTTTCTACGAGAATTAGATTTGTGTCAGTATTATGAAGGGTTGAGCTTGGTGAGCTTTAGAACTCGATTTTAAAGGTAAGGACTAGGTCTTAGTCAGAGATTTTTGAGATTTAGACTCAGTGATTTTAAGTTTTTCGAGGTTAAGCTCGGCGAGTTGAGAACTTGGCATTTGAGATAAGGACTAGGCCTTTAGTCGGGGATTCTTCAGGTTTAGACTCGGTGAAGTTTCTGTGATTTGAATAGGTTTTTCAAGGTTAGACTCGGTGAGATTTTAAGACTCGGCTTAAAAATAAGTTGCGTTTGTTTTTGCGAGAATCGTCTTGGCTTATGACTTTGGATGATATAGGGTGTAACCTTTTTTTTTAAATGCCGACTTGGGAAAAATAAAATTTTTATAGAGTTCTAGGTAGACCTAAAGGCTACCTACGTACCCCGAAAGGATCAAGCCAAGATGTAGTTCTTATTACATAACTAATTAAGTAGATAGAGGTGTGTTAAGTGACGCATCTAATTCACCGAGGTGGTGAGTTTTTAGTAGTAATATCGCTTTAAGTTGATGGAGTTCCAACTTCGAGGAATTGGTATTCCTTCCATGCTAGCAATTTTGTAGACTCATGGCTTTACGACCTCAAAGATAATGTACGGTCCTTCCCAATTTGTGTTGAGTTTCCCGGCAGTTGGTTCGGCCATGTTCTCAAACACTTTTCGAAGCACAAGATCTTTGACTGCAAATTGTCGCCCGCGTACTTTCTTGTTGTAGTATTTTGCGGCTTGTTATTGATAGTTTTGTACTAAAAAAAGTGCCTCGTCGTGTTCTTCTTCTAAATCGTCAATAATATTTTTAATAGCATTTTTGTTAGCGTCCTCATTCTCGAAAAGATGATTGCGGCGTAAAGTTGGCATAGATAACTCGGCTTGAGCCATTGCCTCCATTCTGTGAGAAAGAGAGGATGGAGTTTGTCTGGTTGATCGCTGAGGTGTGGTCCGATATGACCATAATACACCCTCCAACTCGAAAGCCCATTTTCCTTTCTTTTCAGAGAGTCATTTCTTTAGATCATCAAGGATCTGTTTGTTCGTGGCCTTGGCCTGGCCGTTTCCTTGTGGGTTTTGTGGTATTGACTTGCTTACTCTGATATTTTATCTGGCGCAAAATTTGGTAAATTTCGCCGATATGAATTGAGATCCGTTATCAGTCACGATCTCATATGGAAGACCATGTTGGTAGATGATATCTTTCCATATGAATTTGATTACATCTTTATCCTTAGTCTGAGAGTAAGCTTCAGCTTCAACCCACTTTGAGAACTAGTCGGTCATAACGAGCATGAACCTTTTTTGTCGGGATGGCGGTAATGGTCCGACTATATCCATTGCCCATCACATGAATGGATAAGGCATATTTACCGATGTTAACTCCTTGGTTTGAGCCTGAATAATGTGCCCGTGTCTTTGACACTTGTCACACTTAATGGTGTATTCGGCGCACTCCTTTGCCATAGTCGACCAATAATAGCCGAGTGTTCTGATCTTTTGAACGAGTGTTCTTCCACAGTTGTGCTTTCCCCCGCTCCATCATGTGTCTTTTTTGATGATCTCGTCGACTTTGTTTTGGTGAATGCAAATGAGTAGTACTCCGTTTGTACTTCTACGGTAAATTTTTTAGCCGACTTGTACGTAGAAAGCACACTTGGCTTTCAATCAGTATGCTGCCCATCTGTCTTCTGGCATTTTGCTTTCTAGGATATAAGCTAAGATTACTTCTCGCCAGTCCGTTTCCTGTTTGTTGTTATGTTTGACGTGCCATCTCGGAATCAGATTCTTCTCGGAGTTTGTGTATAACCGAGGCGAGTTCTAGATCTCCCTTTAGTAGGCTTATGCTTCGTCTATCTATGCTTTCCACTAGGATGATTCGCCTTTGGACAGGATTTGTTGTGGATGCAAGAGCATCTAGGGCGTCTGCAGATGTGTTCTCGGACCTTGAGATTTTGTTGATCTTAAATCTCAATTCCTTGGTTAACTCTTTTACCACATGAAGGTAAGCTTCCATTTGATCACTCTTCCTGTTGTATCCTCCGTTTACTTGGTTAACTACGAGTTGGGAGTTGCAATAACAATCAATGTCAGTAGCCCCGACTTCCTTAGCCAGTTTAATTCCTGCAATTAGGGCTCATACTCTGCTTTGTTGTTTGAAGCTGGGAATACAAATCGGAACGACTGTTCTAGGATTTCTCCCGTAAGGCTTTCTAGTTGGATGCCTACTCCGAAGCCGTGTTGTGATGAAGATCCATCCGCATATATCTTCCACGTTTGATCCTTTACCGAGTCTAGAAGTTCTAGATCCATAGATAGCTCGATTATAAAGTCGGCTAAGACTTGTGACTTCACACTTGTACGTTCGTTAAACTCGATACTGTACTCGCTTAAATTGATTGCCCACTTCGTCAATCGTCCTGACTGATTTGGACTATGCATTATTGTCTCCAGTGGATGATTTGTTAACATTATAACGGTATAAGACTGGAAGTAAGGTCGTAACTTCCTTGCTAATGTAACTACTGCTAATGCAAGCTTCGCTATGGTTGGATATCGGGACTCCACTCCATCCAATGACTTGCTAATATAGAAGATCGGGTATTGAGTTCCTCTATTATCTCAAACTAGTACACCACTAACGGTCGAGGTTGAAACTCTAATGTATAAATACAGTGGTTCTCTGTTTTCTGGCTTGGCGAGTATCGGTGGTGTTGAAAGGTACTTTTTCAACTCGGAGAAGGCCTTCTCACATCTTTTGTCCCACTTGAACTCTTTTTTTTCCATGCAACAAGTCGTAGAATATAAGACATTGTCGGTTGAGCATGGTATGAAGCGGATTAGGGTGACTATTCGGCATGTCAGTCTTTGCACCTCTCGCTTATTCTTTAGAGTAGGAAACTCTTGAATTGTCGTGACCTGTTTTGGATTAGCTTCAATTCCTCTTTGAGTGACTATGTATCCGAGGAATTCTCCTGATGTAACCCAAAATCGCATTTTGCTGGGTTAAGTTTCATCTGGTATTCATTCAGGGTTTTGAAGCAACAAGCTAAATGATCAACGTGATCTTTAGCTTTTAATGACTTGACAAGCATGTCGTTAATATATACTTCCATTATTTGCACGAGCTGGTCGGCAAACATTTTGTTTACGAGGCACTGGTAGGTGGCTCCATCATTCTTCAGTCTGAATGGCATTACCTTGTAACAGTAAGTCCCTCATTCTATGATGAACGAAGTCTTCTCCATACCATCGGGGTGCATCCGAATCTGGTTATATCCCAAGAATGCATCCATAAACAAAAAAGCTCGTTTCTAGTTGTTGCTTCAACATTCTGATCGATATTCGGTAATGGGTAGCTGTCTTTTGGAAAAACTTTGTTGAGATCAGTAAAGTCTACGCAGACTTGCTATTTTCCATTCTTCTTTGGAAGTACTACTGATTGGCTAGCCATTCGCGATATTGAACTTTGGTGATTGATCTGATTTCAATCAGCTTTTTGACTTTTTCAATCATGGCCTTTGTTCTCTCTGGCCCGAGTTTTTATCTCTTTTGTTTAATTGGCTTATATGTCGGATCGACATTTAACATATGACTTGTGATTGTCGGGTTTATTCTAGGCATATCACTTGGTGCCCATGCGAATTTCGTTACATTCTCTTCGAGGAGACGTATCAATTTCTCCTTGATTAGCTTACTCAAGTCGACGCCGATGTTTACACATTTTGTTGGATCGGCCAAATTGATATTCACTATTTCAACAATCGATTGGTCCGACTTCTCGAGAGCAGGTGGTTTGGTTAATACTCTGCTTCCTATTGATGCGGCGATCATGCATGATTTGTTCCTTAACTTCAACTCAGCAATAAAGCAAGTTCTAGCCATCTTCTGATCTCCTTTGAGTGTATAGACTCCTTCGTTTTTTGGGATCTTAGCACATTGATGATAGCTTGAGGGCACAACTTTCATCGTGTGTATCCAAGGTGTTCCTAGGATCATAATGTAGATTGGTGGTTTATCTACAACGAGTAGCTTGATACATCTTGTAACTCCAGCAACTCAGACTGCTAGCTTCACCGTTTCGATCATATTGATTGTGTTTCCATCGAATGCAGTCAAGATCCTTTCCACGAGTTTAAGCTGAACATTTGGTAATTCCATCTTATCAAGAGTTTCTTTGAATATAAGGTCTACTGAACTCCCAGTATCGACCAGAATTCGTGAAACATCGCAGTCGGCAACCCGGAGTTTGACGACTATGGGGTCATTATGCGGGAAGTTGACTCCTTTGACGTTTTCATCGGTGAAAGTGATCACTGAATCCATAACGTGCATGCACTCTTTGATGGGCCCTTGGTTGATTAAGGCGACCATCTTTCACTCGTACTTCTTGATTGAACGAATAGTGTCATCGCAGAATTGCAATCGCCCATGATTATGCCAAAAACAACTTGTGGATCATCGGATCCGTCATTGTCTCCTACTTGCTTTACCGTTTAGTTGCTTCTCAGGTGTCGGCCTTTGGATTTGCCGACTTGAAAGCACCTTCTTGTTGCTCAGCTTTTTTCCATTTCTGCGCTTTGTACCTCTGGGTTTCTTCTTCTGAAACCTCCAATTCGCCTTTACTAAATTTCTCAGCAAGAAATTCTTACAGTTATTTGCACTTTGCGGTTGAATGAACCGTTTTCTTGTGGATCCCGCAGTATTAGTTCCGGTTGTAGGTGTTGTTGAATGACTTGTCATGGGGGATGTTACTTTCCCCAACTCGGAAAGCGGTTGCTGAGTTTGCTTTTCTTTTATTATGCTGTTTTGGCTCGTAATGTCCTTCTCTTGGCTTTTTAGTTACCGAGTTCTGCTGTGTATCTTGATTCTGCGAGAGGATTTACTTTTTCTCACGTACTCTGCATGTCTCACCGTTCTGCAGAGGGCATCTAAGATAGTGTTGGGACTGTTGACAAAAAGGTCTCGTTTAAGTACCTCACCGGTCACCATTCCAATTCGGAGGGCTTCGATAGCCATGTCGTCATTGACTTTTGCCTTTGTTAGAATCTTCTTGAAGTGTCTGAGATACGACTTCAAAGGCTCGTCAAAGCCTTACCTCAAGGATCTCAACTCAGCAGTTTAGGTATCCTAATTGACGAATAAGGCATATTGCTTCATAAACAGCTCGGCGAGTTGGTTGAAGCATTCGATTGACCCGGCTGGTAGTTTGGTGAACTATACCAAGGCGTCTCCTGTCAAATTATCTACAAAGTGCTGGCAGTAAGCTACGTCTTTGTTGTCCACAGTGTAGTTAGTACCGTTCATTATGACGTTGAAGGCGCTCATAAATTCCATTGGGTCTGAATTCCCATCGTAAGAGGAGCATCAGAGCTGTAATCCTCTATTCATCGGGACTCTCTGTATTTGCGGTGCAAATTGCGAGTTCTGAGCCTGAGCTAGGATCCTTCCTGTTTCGGGTGATGAGCTGGTAGCTTGATGGAATTTTGACTTTATGTCCTCCATCATCTTTAATACTTTCACAGCGTCCAATGTTAATTGACCATGTCGTCCAGACGTACTCGGTAGGGCAGAATAATCCTGCATTGAAGTGTTAACTGGTCGTGGACTCGGTAAGTCCCTAAATAATGTTCTTTGAACACTAGCCAATGCTTCTGTGCATGGCCTATTGACGTGCATATTCGGGAGAGTACTCTCATTCAAACAAGATTCAAGCCGATCGAACCTCTTGGCGTTTCTTTAGTCGAAAGCTTCATGTTGTGCGATCAAGTTTCGCACTAAAGTTCCGAGTGTTGGTGATCCTGGTGGTGGTGGCGGAAAATCAGTATCTTCCCGAGTCTCTTGTTGGTTTTCTTCCTAAGTTCGAGTTGAATTGAAGGTTGATCCATTCGTTAAATCGACTTTCTCCTTAGGGAGAGGTTTCCTCCTTTCCGGTGAGCTGATGGTGATTTCTCCTTCAACCATCTTCTGATTCTCAGAATTTTCTCTTGCTATTGTGACGATTCCTTCAACATCCTCCCCGTTGACTGTGCCAACTTTTGGAACCGGTCTTAGCACAACGAGTACTAAAATGGTAGTTCCTGATTAAAAGAGTAGAGGAGAATGGGCAAGGACACTTGTAAACTGAATTGGGAGCAAGAGCTTAGTTAACTAAGAACAAGAAGAGATGATTGCCGAATTGATATTCTTATAGACTTAATATGCCAAAAAGCCGATCCATTTTCAAAGGATTGTGCCTCTATTTATAGTTTATAGAGATGGTTACATGTGTAGAAAATATAGGAAGACTTACAAATCTTGTTGATAAGACTAAATCTGTTAAGATTCATGCTAGATTTGTGGAAGTTTTCTACGTCGGAAAAGGAAAACTTCTATTTATCCTTTGCTGATGTGTTATCCGACTTCCCTTCAGGTTCGTGGAACCTTCCGAGACGAGACATTTTGTCGAGTCGAATATCTTATTCGGGTTATCTTATCCGGGTTGAAGAGTTAGTGCTTACAACCGGGTTGTTCTTTTATATTCCACCCATTATTTTCAGTGGAGCGAAATAGGATCTCGGATCCACCTCCAACAGGATTTATGAAAGATTAAGTATGAAAGACTTGTAATTATCTTTGTCTAATTAAAATTAAAATAATATTAATTACAATGAATGATGATCACTTTTAAATAATTTTCAGATAATTTTAAAGTTTAAGGGATCATTATATTTTCATAAAAAAGTAAAAAATTTAAGTCAAAATAAAAAATTAAACTAAATACAAATTTTATTATATAATTGTAAAATTATAATTTTGTATATATTTTATGTAATTATATACATTGTTGAAAAAATAAGAAATTATTCAAATATAAAAGTATATATCTCATAAAAATTTAAAATAGTATTCGAAAGGGACCATTTTAATAATTTTTCATTAAAATTACGAATTTAATTCATATAATTATAAAATCAAAGTTTTGCATATATTTTATGTAATTTTCAACTTTATAGAAAAATAATAAATTATTTAAATACTCAAATTAAAATAATTGTCTAAATTACGAATTTTAATTCTATTTTATACAAATGTTAATTACAAATTTTTATTTTATTTTATAGAAATGTTTATGTATCATGATTGCTTTATATTAAAAAGAGTGTAATATTCACATAAGAATATGATTTATCAAAGATTAGATAAATATAAAATATTTGTAATTATGTTTTTTTTTGTTAACCTAAAATAAAAGCACAGATTCGAACCGTAACATCTCAAGATGAGTTTTTGTGGTAGTCCGCTAGCCACTAGAATGTGGGACTATTCCGATTTGTAATTATGTTTATCTCATTAAAATTTAATTACAAATTTTAAGTTTATTTTAGGGGAAATTTCAAAAAATGCCGTTTTTGATATGATCTTTTTGAAAACTTACCAATTCCTTTGGAAATTGGGAGAGAAAATAGATATGAGGAGATATTTTTTAAAAATGGTCATATCAAAATGGGCATTTATTCATTTTACTTATTTTAAATGAATGTTAATTTCTACTTTTGAAAAAAATATATCTACACTATAAAAAGAAGAATTTTAAGATTTGCCCTTTCCAGTGTACCTTTCTAAAAATGTCATTTGAAATTTGTCTTTTAAAAAATTTCTTTCACTAATAGAAAACAACGATATTAATGTAGAGCCAAGATTATCGAAAGCTCTTTGGCGTATGCTCTCACAAAGATGAAAATGTATCCTCTAGTCTGCCCAAGAGCCGAATTTGTTCGTGGAAGAAGCCTCAAAATTGTTTCTACAAAAAAAAATTGTGATTTTTTTAACAAAATATTTATGAAAAAATTATATAAAAAAATTTTCCCACAAAAAAATAAATCGCGCCAAAATTTTTATATGTTTGCTTATAAGATTTACGAAATTTTTATAAACACCTTATAAATTTTTATAAACACCTTATAAATTTTTATAAACACTTAATAAATTTTTATAAAAATCTTATAAATTTATAACATACTTTATAAATTTTATAAGATCTCTTATAAAGCCTTATAAATTTTATTAGCTCTATCATAAAGTCTTGTAAATTTTATAAGCTATGTTATAAAATTTTATAAATTTTATAAGCTCTTTTCTAAGAAAGTTTATAAACTCTTTTATAAAAAAACTTCTTGACAAATATTGAGAGAAAAAAAATTACGAAAAAATATATTCTGGTGGGAAAAAAGTTTAAAAAATATAAAAAATAATAATTTAATGGTATTTTGGTATTTATTCTATAATGAGGGATATTGTTTGAATATGTCCAAAAAATAAGGACAATGATAGAAATGTCCTCCCTTTTTTTGTCAACCTTACTATAATTGGATCGACAATGCCCGATCTATAGCCAAAACCAATATTCTAAAATTTCCTTTTATTCATTTCCCTTGCGTCTGGAAATAATCAAACCCAAGTGCCCGATGATTTGTAAACCTATCATAAGCGAAAATTTTCTCATTTGAGAGGCATTTTTGTAATTTTCCCTTACAAAAACCTATATTTCAAGTCAAAATTAAATAATTAGAGTAAATTATGAATTTTCTTTTCAATTTTATTCCAAATAATATAAAATTTAAATCTAAGACAATAAATAGTTAAATTATATTACAAATACTAATTTTATTTTATATAAATGTTAATTACAAATTTTAAATGAATTTTATATAAATGTTAATTTATATTTTTTATACATTTTATGCAATTATCTATATTACGAAAAATAAGTAACTATTTAAATATAAACTTAAATATTAATTACGAATTTTAATTTTATTTTATATAATTTTTAATTTCTAATTTTGTGTATAGTTTATGTAATTATCTATATTACAAAGAATTAAGTAATTATTTAAATAATATAGAGAAATTACTAAAAATGCCCCTTTCGAAATGCTTTTTTTTCAAAACATACCCTCTGATAACCATTTCTCTCTCCCAATTTTTAAAGAAAACGGTAGATTTTGAAAAGGTACATGACAAAAGGAGTATTTTTGAAAATCTCCCTTAAATATAAAAGATAAATTAAATTTTAATGTGAGTGGTAATTTTGTAATCAACCACGTTAAAATTAAACGTGATGTTGACACGTAAGCTTTCTTTCTAAAATCACTTCTCTAATAATATATAAGATTTATTTTTTAATAAATACTTAGTATGGAATAAATATTTGAATACGTTTATTTTAAATTATAAATAAAAATAATTATTTAAAATTCTTTTTATATTAGAATTGTGAATACAGATGAATATCTTGTGATAAAGATACATATTTTAAGAAAAAATTAATTTAAAGTATATTTATCTTCTTCCTTTTTAATATATAAATACAGAATAATTTTTGATCGTTGGATTTGACACGTTGAACATTATTGTTATTGAGTAACTTTGAAACATTCTATTTTATATAATAAGATTGTATATTTTTAATTCGTTTAATATATAATTTTATGAAAATAAAAAATATTAGAAAATAAATTATATATATATATAATTAAATATAAGAATATGTAGCCTATAAATGTTCTATACTTGATACAATGTAAAATGCTAAATTAAAAATTTGTGTTCTTTTAAATTTTCAGAAAATTAATAACAAATTGATAAATGTATGTAAATTGTGAATATGAAATGTAGGTGTAAACTTCTATTCTTAAATCCTAAATTCTAAATTCAAAATCTTAAATGATAAACTCTGACCTCTAAGCCTCTAGGTCTGTGCATTTGGGTATTCATGTTAGTTTCGGGTAATATCCATTCGGATCCGAATCTTTTGAGTATGCAACTTTTATATCCATTTAAGAACCAAATATATTTTGGTTCAGTTCTGCTCGGTTCCAGGTAGGTTCGGGTCCATATTTTTAGTACACTTAATGCTTGAATTACTAAAAGTACTATTTTTTATAAAATTTTAAGTTTATTACTAGAATATGTTACAACATTATATTATATATGTTACTGATATATGATTTACATATTGTATTTTATTTTGTATTTTTCAGTATTTAAATGTATGAAACTTACTTATTTTATAGGAGGATTTGATTAAAATGACCTAAAATTTGGTTGGAAATACAAAAGTAAACACTCATTTGAGTCAAATACAAACTAATTCAAAAGGCTAGTGAGTTTACGATATTCTCCTTAATGAACAAACAAAAAAGCAGATATCCCATACCGTTTAGTTTACAATTAAAGTCTATGCATATTAGACTACATGTGAAGTCTACAAGGTAGAGTACATATGAAGTCTACAAGGTAGACTTAAAATAAAGTCTACTTTGTGATTAATTTTATTTTTAAAAATGAAATTAAAAATATAAGCAATTAAGATGTTTAATTTATTTAATTAAAAATATAACTAATTAGGATGTTATAAAATTAAAATTTATTTACTTAAATGTATACTTCAATATATATTTGGAATTAGATTTTAATCTTTGTAAACTTTATTTAAAGTTTACATGTTGAATTTTGGATTTTATGCACTTTTTTTATAAAGTCTACATTTTAAATTTTGGTTTTTACGTAAACTTTATTTAAAGTCTACAAAATATAACTAATTTAATGCAAAAGCTAATTATTAATGAAAATTTACTTAGTGTAGAATTTATATGAAGTCTACTTTAATATAGACTTAAAGTAAAGTTCACTTAGTGTAGAATTAATATGAAATCTACTACGTGTAGACTTTAAATTAAGTCTATTTACACGTATTTAAGCTCATTGGACTTGTATTTACTCTAACAATTTACCTTAGGTATAAAAGTAGTTTTACAAAGTTCAAAGAAACTCTAATTTCATTTGTAGCCTCCATCTTTGTTTCTCATTTGTAGCCTCCATCTTTCTCTCTCATTTGCAACCTCCATTTTTTTAGGTAAGGTTTAATTTTTCTTCTTTTTTTTACTAAGATCTAGGAAAAAATAAACAAATCAGTTTGTATGTTACAAAACTTTAAAGAAATTCATGTTTTGTTACTTGAAACAATAAAAAGTGAGATTTTTCTTACTTTACTCTTTGGTTTAGAAGTCTAATTTGTTTCATTGTTCATTGTCTTAGATTTGCTCAAAGGAGGACCAATGAAAGAAGAAGAGAAACCAAGAATAGTGGTTCTTGGATTTAGTTAGTGGGTTGTCTTATGTCTCATGTAAACTACATCATTCAAATTTCAAAGTATGAAAGATTTGATTTTTATTTGGTTTTATTGTTAAAGATTTCATATTTTTTATTTTATTTGTTAGATTTGAATTTTTGGGTGTTATTATATAAAGATTTTTTTTACTATGAAATATTTGATTTTTATCATTATTTTCTTGAGTAAGCTTTTATTTTTTGTTCATTGTCTTATCTATAGTTTTTTAAAAATTCTTTTTTGGTTAATATTAGCGAATTATTCATTTTTGTTCATTTTCTTGTTGGTAACTGTAAAATATTTGATAATATTTGTGAAAATTTTTACTTTTTGTTGATTTTTTTGTTAATGGTAGTGAAAGAATTAACTTTATTTCTTATTTTCTTATGAATAACTCATTTAGATATGTTTTCTAGTTAATTTTTGTTAATTTTATTATTAATATTAGTGAAATATTTCAAATTTTGTTAATATTTGTGAAATATTTTATTTTATTTTTGTTTATTTTTTGTAAATCTTAATGAGATAATTGATTTCTTGTAAAATATTCTAATTTTTGTTGCAGATATCAGTTGCAGATATCAGTTACAGATATTGGATGTAGATATCGGTTGCAGACATAAGTTGCAGACATAGATTATAGACATCAGTTGTAGAAATCGTTTGCAGACATCATTGTAGAGATATAAAATGTTGTATAAAATATTGCTTTTATTTTAATTATAGTATAAGACTGTTATAAATTTAACCTCTTGATATTTTAATATGGCTTTGTGAGTAAAGAAATATTGTAACCATATATCCTAGTGAAATATCTTAACTATATATCTTTTCTATTTGAAGCACTTATAGCTATTTCTATGTCAAGTACACAGTACTTCAAGTGTTAGAAAAACTGCACATGAAATATACATATGCTAAAAGACTACAAAAAGCTTTGTCATCAAAGACAATCCACCTTGAAAAGATAGACTTCATTATATGCATTAAGAAGTCGTTATAGTAGACTTTATTTAAAATCTACTCAATGTAGACTTCAAATGAAATCTATAGCAAATTATCTAACTCATTTCAAAAATTTATTTAATCATAAATAGATAAACATGTAAAATTTATACAGAAGTAAAGAAACACACATGAGAAAAAAAGACATTACACATATGCTATAGATTTTTTATAACAAAATTATCATAGTAGACTTTATTTATCTACTTAGAATGAGTTAATTACCCAAATTATTTTAAAATTTTATTAAACTATCAATATTTCACATAAACATGTAAAATTTATACAGATGCAATAAACATGTAATATTTATACATATGCAATAACACACATGAAAAAATACAAAAAGCAAAAAACTTATACATATGCTATAAATTTGTTTTTAACAAAATTATTAGAGTAGATTTTATATAAAGTCTACTTAATAATGTAGACTTTACATAAACTCTATTTAATGTATACTTTACATAAAGTCTACTTAATGTAGTTTTACATAAAGTCTACTTAATGTAGACTTTACATAAAGTAACCTCAGAATGAGCTACATGCCTAAATTATTTCAAAAATTCATGAAACAATAAATATAACACATAAACATGTGAAATTTATACACATGCAGGTAAATGAGTAAGCACTCAAGGAAAAATACAAAAAAACCATTATACATATGCTATAATTTGAGTTTTACTAAAATTGTCATAGTAGATTTAAAATAAAGTCTATTAAAAGTAGACTTAAAATAAAGTCTATTAAAAGTAGACTTAAAATAAAGTCTACTAAAAATAGACTTAACATAAAGTCTACTCTAGGGTTAGTTTTGTATTTGACCAAAGTTTGACTTTCTATAAGTAGACTTTATTTTAAGTCTACATTTAGAAGGGTTAATCTTAGTCAATTGCAATACTAACTTCAGTAAACTTTATGTTATGTCTACTTTTAGTAGACTTTATTTTAAATCTACTTTTAGTAGACTTTATTTTAAGTCTACTATGACAATTTTAGAAATGTAGATTTTAAATAAAGTTAACTTTTTAGAAATCTAGATTTTAAATAAAGTTATAATCGATAAAGTAGACTTCAATTAAAGTCTACATTTGTAGACTTTAATTGGAGTCTACTTTAAATCTACTTTGGATGTCTACATTTGTAGACTTTAATATGACAATTTTAGTCTACTTTAAATCTACTTTGGAATTCTACATTTGTAGACTTTATTTACAATGTACACTTCCAAAGTAGATTTTAAATACATTTCTAAAAAGTAGACTTCAATTAAATTCTAAATTTTATTGAAGTCTACTTTTTAGAAATGTAGATTTTAAATAAAGTTAACTTTTTAGAAATGTAGATTTTAAATCAAGTATACTTTTTTATTTAGTTACGTCATGTTTGGAATGACGTAAGCTATTAATTAGTAGACTCAACTTAAAGTCTACATTTTTATAAGTAGACTATAAATTAACTCTATAAAATGTAGACTTTCAGAGTAGATTTCACTCAAAAAGTCAAACTTAGTCAATTGCAAAACTAACCTCAGTAGACTTAAAAAAAAGTCTACTTTTAAAAATTTAGTGTAGACTTCTGATGTAGATTGTAAATTAACTCCACTTCGATAGTCAACACATTGGTCAATTATAAAACTAACCGTTTTTAATGTAGACTTAATATTAAGTCTATATTAGATTTTTTTCTCAACAAAGAGATAAATATAGACTTAATTTTTAAGTCTACAACACATTGGTCAAAAACTAGTCCATCTGGTGACTTGTAAACTTCATTTTAAGTCTACAAGCAAAGTAGACTTAAAATAGAATCTACTCTCTGCAAAAAAAGCAAAAAAAGTAATGAGTTAGATTGAGGTTGTGTTTACCTTCAAGTACTGCCCAGAACTTTGAGTCAAGCTAATACCAATGAAATCCAATCGATTATAGTTCAAAAATCTAGAAAACAAGAAGATATAAGAATATGAAAATTTTTGGAATGCAAATGAGAGAGTTTTTTGGATGAAATTGGTGAGAGTAAAAGAAAGTGATGAGAGTTCGAAAATGGTACTAGATAAGTGAGCATTTAGAGCTCACTTTTGGTTGTTAGTGGTGGTTGGAAATACTGAAGAAGATGACATTGTTGTAAATAAGTTGTTTATCACAAGTATTTATGTTTTTTCAAGTGTTTTTCGGAATTAAAAAACAAAACAAAACAAAAATGACATGATTATAAATATATAAAATCACAAGGTAATAAGCAAAATTTTGGACAGAGAAAAATGAAGATCATTTTTGCATTTGACCCCTATTTTATATGTTAAGTCTATATATGTTGTCAATAGTTTTGTTTTCATATTTGGTCGATTTTAAATGAACTCTGAATTTTAGATTTTGATATTTTAAATTTGAATTCCAAAAACTAATTCTAATTTACAAAAACAATATCAATAGTTATAATAATAATAATGTACAAAGACATCTTATGTTAAATCTTAATCAACAAGAGTAAAAGAAATGTTAAAAGAAGACCCCCAAAATGATACTCGATCATTCCATTGTGTACCAAAGCCAAGTCCATAAAGTTTTTGAGGAAGTGAGCTTTCATCGCAGCAGAATCTTCAACACCTAAATTATTGCACAAAGTTCTTGCAAATTCCTCAGGATCACCCTCAAAAGCCAATCAATAACAACTGTTGAACCTCGAAGATCATAATTGAACAAAGCTAAATCATCATCAACAACAACAAAGCTAAATAGTTGAACTTTAGGAAGTATGTAATCGACCAGAGATAATAAAAAGAGAGAATCACAGTCTGTGTGTATAACAGTTTTAAGTGAAGTTGTTAAACACGTGTATGTATACGACCAAGATACTTACAAGGTCGAGGTTCCCAATGAAAAGGTTAGCACCAACATCCAAGCTCTTCTTATCTTGAAATCCCTAATACAATTTTAATAAGCATACACACCATTAGCATTCTCTAAAAGGGAATTAAACAAGTCCCTGCATCGAAACTCATGAAAGCCATTTGCAAGAACTTGAGCTCTCAACAATTCACTAGAAACCTAAAGATAGAATGTTAAATAATTAGATTCACAGATACAATTTGATACCTTGTTAACACGTATAGGCTTCCCGTGGAGCTTAATCATGTTAAGAACCTTAATAGCCTGCACAAAACATCTGTACTTTTTCAACCCATGTAACCAAAATGAAGCCTAAAACTCCTCACACAGTAGAGCAATACTTACATAGTCAGCATTTTCTTCACTACGGAATTCAATAAATCCATATCCTTGATGAAGATTCGTCACCCTATCTTTCGGGACATAGACATTAACTAATGCAATCCAAAATTCAAAGGAGCTTAAGTCAGGAATTTCTAGTAACAAAATCAATTCAGAAAAATGTTATACTAAACACAATTCATTAGATATAGAACAACTTACCAACGGGTCCGGCTTGTACGAACAATTTCCAAAGCAGTTCTTCAGAAAGCTGAAATTTCAAAAAGGGAACTGGGTCAATTTTAACTAAACTCACAGAGGGAGAAGAAAAGTGGAACTGAGAGAACGAAAAACAATACAAACCCGAATCAATCCTAAGACCTAAATCGAGAAGAAAGACAGTTCAAAGGGTTAAGAGCTTGAACCTGAGGATCGAGATTTCCGACGTAGACAGTGGCATCTTTGTTCCTCTCAGCGGAGTGTTGACCCAGAAGATTAGCTCCTTTGATTTGGAGACAAGAATGTGGCGTGATACTCGTTTGAAGGCTAGAGCGAGATTAAGAGAGCAAAGAAAATTTTTGGGTCTCGATGGAGAGTAAGAGAACAAAAAAAAAAAAAAANGTTTCTAGGTTTCAATCGATGAGTCTCAATCGATGGGTATGAATTTTTTACTGTTCAACTGAGATTTAGGAGAGAATGAGCGGAAGGAGGGTCAAGGGGGAAAATGTGTAAAGGCTAATTGATTTTTGTTTTTTTTTGTCAACGATTAATCTATTAGCCAAATTCTTATGTAAATCTCGTAGATGATAGGATTCGATCCCTAGTTGTGCATGTACGTTTGCCTTTAGTAGACTTACCACCAGCCACTAGACTAAATAACACTTGCAAAATCATTTTTGTTTTTGAGAAAAAAAAATTGTAAGTGTGGAGGCAAAATTTTTTATTTTATTACATAGCGTTTATTCTCCATAAATGATATTAAAACATAGACGCCAAATGTAAATATTAGTGGGTCAATATTTTTTTCCTACATGATCAAAATGATAGCGTTTCAAATTTCAGAAACGCTATCTTAGATATCTAGTTTGGTTAAAGATAGCATAAACAACCAAAACACTATCTGCAAGTGCTATCAATACTCTAAAATCTTATAATGAAAGAATGGACAGGCAGTCTGTATGCAGCTCGATGGGTCACTCTAGCAGATGGATCGAGCTGATTTCGCACTTGTCAGCTCGCCTACAATGGCCGAGTTGACTGCCACATCATGCAATTTCTCCAGCTCTAACATTCAGCTCTATCCACGTGGTCGAATTAGACATTTCTGAAGAATTTCTCTTGACTTATAATATTCGATTTTTTAGGGTTAGTGAAATGAGAGTATATATACTCCTCTTATGTCACTAAAATCTTTATCCTCATTTTTTGCCTCTTTTGTGAAAGAATCCATGAACATTTTTTCTTTGCAATTTGAGAGCCAGAACCCATTCCTTATGAATTTTTAATGCAATTTAGGTTCTCTTTCCATCGTGCTTATTTCTTTCTTAGTTTCCTGATTATGTTTCATATTCTGATTTCGTGTTTTTTTATGTTTTTAATAGTTTTTGAGTATACTATTTAGGGTTTGAAAAAATGGAATAAATTAGTGTGGATTTTAGGTTCACTAGGTTGCTTAAGGTTTGATTAGCTAGATCTCTTTTATTTTTGTGCTATTAATTTTTATTTCATTTTGATTATTTGAAATATGAGAAACCTAGAGAACCTAAGATCCACACTTAAAGGTGTTTGATAAAATGTCTAACTAAAGCATTTCATAGATTTACATTCTTGTTCGAGCAGGATTTAGCACAACTTGTTCTAAATCAAGCTCTGATTAAATTAGAAGGAAGATGGGCAATGTTTCATATCAATTTTAGAGAGAAGAGAACAGATTAGTCTAGCTAGAGATGATTGGGTTGAATTCTTATTGCTTTGAACTCAAAGTGGCCAAAAGAAGATCCTCTTTTCAAGGACTGTCACCCCTATTTATAGATCATAAAGGCGGTTATAACTCCTTGAAAATATAAAAGATTACATTTGTTTAGATTCACAAATAAATAGAAAGATTCTTGCTAGATTTCTATATCAAATTCTTGGAGGAGGAGTATCCATCTAAGAAGCCTCGGTTTCGCATCCTTTTTCTTCATTAGGTACTTCAAAGCC
>OVBA01002010.1:234-37756 GCA_900406435.1 Lepidium aucheri
ATTTGCCATTACCCCTTTTTGAAATTCCCTTTTTCAAAACATACCTACTCATGACCATTTTTCTCTCCTAATTTTAAAAGAAAATGGTAAATTTTTAAAAAAGGTATATGTTAATAGAAATATTTTTGAAAATTTCTTAAAGATTATCATGTTGGAAGGATTATTATGTTGCAAGAAAAACCTTATATTTGTGAATATTTCACCTATACCATTAAATGTATATCAAAAAGTTAATATTCAATGTACATTATATCGTGATACTAATTATTATGTACCAACAATTTTTTTTTATGAAAGAAAAATATTTTTGGTCGAGTGATTAAACATATATATATCTGTATTCGAATTCAAAATACTGTTGCAATACAGTTTTGGAAACTAAACGATTTATTTTTAAGTATGGTAAGTGATTAGTACCAATTAATTCTAGGGATTAAATTATGTAAATGGACCGATTAAATTCATATGATAATCCAAATTAAGATAATGGAACAAATTTAGCTTACAAGCTCTCTGGTCAAGTGCGTTATGCATCTTATCTGAGAAAACTTTATTTTTGTCGACAACTTAAGTGTTGCTGAGCGAGACTGCATTTTGTAAAAATGATAATCTGTGAGGTGTATATCTTGATTTTGTCTTAACTGCAACATATATAGTCCCAAAATAGCTTACCAAATAAAATTCTCAAATTTTAGTGTGTATTTCAATTTTCAGGATTATGCTTGAAGATTCTAAAAATGTGAGTCACAATACCTGTTAATCACTTGTGAACAATACCTGTTAATCACTTGCGAATCTTTTTCCTTGGCTTTATATCCAAATTTTATTGTATAGAGACCAGTTTTATTATATGTTAACCCTAATAGTTAGGTCATGTTACTTTCAAGATGACAAAGCCCAAAATAATTTTGACACCCGATGAGTCAAAAAATTGATTTAATAGTCGCTTTCCAGGATATATTGGTTTGATCAATGAATTGATCAATCGTTAGATATGGGTGCGAGAACATTTTTAAAATCTAAAGGTCATTCCATACGGAGGTTGTTGTCCCATCGCCAACTTTCTTGATAATAGTTTTACTAACTAGTGCTCTAATAGATTGATGCTTCTTTATCCATGGGATGAGAGATTTGTAGCAACTGGTCCATTGGACTAGCGTTCTTAAAGTATCTCCTTTTCATGATTTGGAAGAATAGAAAATTTGGGAAATCAATCAGACGCCATAATTATTTGGTTAAAAGAGCAGAATTAAATTTCTTTAGTCCTCCCTGTGACTTTGGTTTACATAATTTTTTCCACTTTAGCCAATAAACAACTTTTGATATCTCAAAATATCTCTTCCAAAATTGTGCAATCAATGAATTTAACTTCAAAATTGTGTTTTGGTAATATAAAGCAAGTCATAACATATGTAGAAAGTGTTGTCAGAACTGAGTTGATAAGCATTTATTCTCCCCTTTTTGATAGGAATTTTGATGACCAACTATTGATCCGATCCTCTGTTAAATGAAAGTAAAAACCTGATTTTTTACCCCGCCTAAACTTGCAGATATTCTTAGGTAGGTTCTCATTCCTCGTGGAGGCTCCTAGAGGAGGAATTCGTAATGTTTGATGAATGAGATTTTTGTCCGTCTGCGGAAGTGAATGTCCAAATTGGACAGAAGACTTATCAAACTTGATTTGATTTGTTGTCCAACGTCATAACCTTTAAGAATGTTAATAATTGATGTAATAATCTCTTATTTGTTAGCTTTACAGAAGAAAAACTATCATCAACAACCAATAAGTAAGAAATTTTAAGACTTGCCTTAACGATAGAAATGACAATAATTTGTTTATCATCGTCTGCATTATTTAGTTTAGTAATTAAAACTCAAGCTCAGAGAATAAATAAATATGGAAATAATGGAACTCCCTATCTTAGGCCATACTTTGGAATGATTGTTCCCTGAGGTGATCCATTAAACAAAACAGAATATTCCACAGAGCGAATACAAAACATAGCACAATCATCCATTTTGCATGGAAACCTAATTTTTGCAGAAGCCTCTCCACGAAATTCCATTCTACTATATTGCAGGTTTTGCGCATATTCATCTTAATTGCCATGAATTTACTCTTAATGGTCTTATTTGTTCACAGAGCATGGAGCATTGCCTGAGCAATGAGGATATTATAAGAAATAAGTCTCCATGAAACAAAAGCAGATTGTGTTTCCGAAATAAGGTTTGGAAGAATCTTCTTCAACCGAAGACATAGTACTCTTGAATTAAGTTTATATCTGATATTTTATGAGCTAATTGGTCTGAATTTTGCCATTCAAGTCGGCCATCAGACCTTAGGAATTAGGAAAATATTAGTTTTATTTAAATTTGTTTCAAACATTCCTGACACAAGGAAGTCATTGAACATCTTGGTAATATTTGCTTTCACCGTCTCCCAAGACTTCTGAAAGAATAAGACGAATAAGACAGTCATCCCATTATAATCTGGAGTTTTCTTGGGGTTCATCATAAATAACACCCTTATCACCTTCATCTATGTGGTAGACAAAATAAGGATGAAATTCGCAGAGTCCAAAATCTTGCAGTTGGCTTTCTTAATAATCTCGTCTCCAAATACAGATTTGAAGTAGAGAAAAGCTCTGAGAAGTACCCAACATTTTCTTAATCAAATCATCGTCCTTAGAAATCCATTGCCCGTTCTTATTGAAAAGACCTGCAATCCTATCTTTGACCTTTCGTTGTTTTGTTTGCGCATAGAACTTTTTTGTGTTGTTGTCCCCTTATTTTAAGCACTTGTTTCGATTATTTTGTTTCCAATAAATTTATTCCTTCCAAATTGATTCTGGCAACATCGATATGAGTACATTCATATGACTACATCCATCAAAATTTTATTTATATATACTAACTCGCAATTTTTCTTATTCACTCGTCTTTTTCAACATTTTCTCCCTCTAAAGTTAGTTGCCGACCATGCTTTTTCTTTGTTTGTAGGAAAAAGACAAGGGGAATTAAAAAGTATTTGGTCTATTAACTGTATGCTTATTTGACCTTTTTTCTTTAAGTATTTGCTGTTTTGAATTTGTTGGAGAGGCCAACATCTAATATGCCAGAAGCTGTTAGGAAATCAATAAGATTTACTATCCATATTTCGATGATATAGACCAAATGATAAATTTCTATTTGGAGCCCGTCTAACAAGTTTGTTACAAACAAATTCTGGATTAATATAATTGTACGTATATAATGGCATATATCTTTTACTTTGAAGAAAGTTGTCTACAAACAAAACTTGGATATCTATATAATATATTAGAAAAGATAATATATTTGTCTTGGTTAGATTTGTTCCATTCCTATATAAAAGAGAAAAATCACTGTAGCAGAAAATAATAACGAAAAAAAGAAAAGAAATATTTTTGAAATTTTTTAGTAACTCCTTTTTAATCTTATTTTCTAAAATTTTGAATTGAGAAGTTAATTTCTTGACCCGCAATGTTATAGAGCTATCTAATGATCGAGGTTTTATGGATAATGCACCTATATGAATTGACTTTCACACTTGATCTAGTTAAGTTGATAAAAAAAAAACAGGCGTCATCAATATGCTATATATGAGTTGTGCACAAATATTACAAAAAAGCATAATTGTTATTTTTTAAGATGGCTTAGGTGTATCTAGGTGGAGAGGTTCGGTGAGTTTGACTCGAAGGTGGATTATGTTGTGGATTGATAAGTAAGCTTAGCATTTTGAGAGTTACTACTGGTTTTGAAAAGAATTCATGACGGTATTTTTTCTCTTCGGCAATCTTGAATAAGTTCTGAATGAGGGAGGTTTGGGGTGTTTAAAAAAATTTTTAGGGGAGGTTTCATTTTCCTCTTTCTTTTTCGACAGTTTTTCTTTTGCGCTCACTCTCCAAATCTTCAACGGCGTGGAGTTTTAGATCTTACTCTCAGTAACGTCTACAGTTGGGTACGGTGGTTTACAACTCTCTGGTTGTGGTTCCCTTCTTGATGGTTGGTGACGGCGGTCAATTCTCTTTTCACACACATCGATAGCTGCAGACTAAGGTTTCTTAGGTTGAGTTTTCTAGACCTCTATTTGGACTTATGTAAATCTCTTCGGTCAACTAGTTTAGGGTATCGATTTTGTGTGTGTATGCAGCTGCAATGCTGATGTGTCCCTCTCTATAAATTTTACTTTAATATAAAAATACTTTACCAAAAAAAAGCAGGAGGTTTAGCCCCAAAAAATTTCAAAGAGAAAAAATGTCATCTAAATCATAATGTTGATCAAAAGAATGAAAAATCATTCCTAGTAAAATAATTCTCAACAAGTCATTTATATATAGCCTGAAGAAATTTATCATAATTTTCTTTATTAAAAAGAAAAAATTATAGTATTGAGAAGACTTTGTTGGACGGATTCTTTTTCAGTTATAATTATATATTTATGAATTGTAGTGTTATATATATATATATATATATTAAATTAAAAGATGTAATTAAGTTTTTATGAATTTATAATTTTAGTTTTGTTTTTTCTATTAATTGTATGATTATTTGATTTTTTCTTTAAGTATTTGCCATTTTGAATTCATTGGAGAGATCAATATCCAATAGATACCAATAGGTCAGAAGCTGTCAGGAAATCCATACAGATTTACTATCCATATTCTAATGTTGTAGACCAAATAACAAATTTCTGTCTAGAACCCCTCTAAAAAGATTGCTACAAACGAATACTGGATTGATATAAAATGTTTACTTTGTAGAGAGTTGTCTAAAAAACAAAATTTGGATGTCTATATAATATCTTAGAAAATAGAGGAATTATTAAAAATGCTCTTTTAGAAATGCTCTTTTTCAAAACATATTTTCTAATGACCATTTCTTTCTTCAATTTTTTAAAGGAAATGGTAGGTTTTGAAAAAGGTACATGTTAATAGAGGTATTTTTGAAAATTCCCTTAGAAAATATATTATATTTGTCTTGATTTAGATTTGTTGCATTTTCTATATAAAAAAGAAAAATTACTATAGCATAAAATTAATAACCAAAAAAGAAAAGAAAAGATTCTGGAAATTTTTTAGTAACTGCTCTTTGATTTTTATTTTTTAGAGTTTTGACTTACAAAACCGATTTTTTAATTCGCAGTGTTAAAGAACTATCAATTTTGCTATGATCTAAAACACTTATATAAACTGATTTTCGCATTTGCTATGATCTAATTAAAAAAAACATTGTTAGCAATATGCTGTGTATGTGAATTGTGCACATAGATTACAAAAAAGCATAAAAGAAAGCATAGGAGAAAAATACCAATTTAAAAATCGTTTAATTTTTGTCGTTTGAATAGAAAATAGTTAAATGGGAAAATTAAAGAAAATTAAAAATTGTATAATTTATAAGAAAGAGATGTAGCTGATCTAGTTTGGTACCAGGTAGTTCATACTAAAAAAAGCTTGTTACTAAATGCTGAAGTCAAATTTTATCCAATTTTAATTAAAGAATTCTTGTTGATCTAATTAAGAGAAAGAAACAAAAGACGCAACTCATATTCCTTTGATAACTCATGCTTATTATTAATTTCTAAATGGAGTTTCAAGTAGGCATAATTTATATTTTTAGGCAAGATATCTATCTTCATCCCGATTCGAATATTATTATATAATTAAGAGATATTTCAATCCTTGTAAACTAATGATAAGCATGGCGAAAAGATTTTTCTTTTGTTTTGCCAACGGTGAAAAGATTCACTATCAAACAAAAATCAATTTTTTGAAAATATGTATTTTATATATTAAGGTGAGAGACATTTTTATTTTGACCATGTTATACACTTTAAGAAATAATTAATATATGGTTTGTAAGATGAGTTTTTGTTACAAACTTATATATAAAAATTCAAAACTAATAAAATATTTAATAGAAAAAACTAAAAAAAAATTAAAATTAATAATCATGTATTGGTTACAAATTGGTTCTTGTTTTGGTTCCGGTTCAGTTTAAATTTGGTTTTTTGAGTACATTGATTTATGATCCATTTCTATTATTTTGTCGGGTTTGATTCCCTTAATTCAGTATTTTGGTTCATTTGATATAAGACTTACTCGGGTATTATTATTTTTCGGATATAGTTCAGTTCAGTATAGATCAAATTCGGGTTTAGAAGTATTTTTATATAAAAATAAAAACTAAAAAATAATAATAGTAATAAAAACTCTAGAAACCTAAAATTTGGTTCTTGATTTGGTTGGGTTCGAGTTATTGTTTGGTTTTTTTGGGTATATAGGTTTAGGACCCATTTGAGTATTTTATCAGGTTCGGTTCTCTAATACAGATCAATTTTGGTTCGGATTATGGGTCGGTGAACAACAACTCGAGAATAGTATTCTAAAATATCAACACGGGTCTAACAATCTAAATGAATAAGTTTTAAAAAGCCAATTAAAAAAATCAAATCCAGAGCTAATACGGTATTATCCTATTCTTATACGTTAAAGCGGAAGAGACTTTCATTTTGAGTGTCTTATAAAATATAGGATAAATTAACCTAATGTTCATCATACTAACCCTTAAAAATAGGCTTAAGGTAAGTTTTATTACAGATTTTTGTACCAAAATTCAAAATTAATGGAAAAAACTCTAAAATAACTAAAATTTAATAAAAATATATTGATTGTTGATTCGATTATGATACTGGTTTGGGTTCAATATTCCATATACATAGGTTTAGGACACATTTTAGTATTTTGTCGAGTTCAGTTTATCTAATTCGGTATTTTGGTTATTTTATTAAGACTTATTCAAATATACTTTTTCGGATAGATTTTGGTTCAGTATAGATCGAGTTCAGATTTAAGCATTTTAATAGAAAAAATTCAAAATTAAAAAATATTTTAATAGAAAAACTCGAAAAAACTAAAATTTGGTTTGGGTTCGGGTTCGAGATCCGTATTTTGGGGTACATAGATTAGAACCAATTTGAGTATTTTTTCAGGTTCAGTTCCTCTAATTGAGATCAATTTTGGTTCGGGTTTCAGGCCTCTTAAGAATATCTCAAAAAAATATATTTTAAAATATCAACAAGAATCTAACAACCTAAATAAACACGGTTGAAAAGTAATCAATAATTCGGCTTAACTTTTCATAATTGGGGACAATATAAGGTTTTCTTATTTTTTTAACAAGTAACCAATCGACAATGCTCGATCAGAAGTATAACTTTTCCAACTAGAGCATGATTGGATTCGAGCGCATCATGTGATGCCTACCTAAATCAAGGACAAGCTGACTAGGCCACCTAATTTTTGGAAAAGTTTTCATATTAAATATCACTACAGGAAAACATTGGTTTTGGGACTATATAGTGTGATAGATTTTTCAGTCACAAAGCAACTGATTTGACACTGATGTTTGACAAAAGTGCGACTCTAAAACACCAGTCGTAGTTTAATTTCAGTTTTGGGACTGAAATATAAGTTATAAGTCACTCGCATATTCGACACTGAAGTAAGACCGATATGCAACTGAAACTATCAGTCGCACAATTAGTCACACATATGCGACTGAAGTGAGAATGAATTTAGTCCCAAAAATTTAGTCGCACTTTAGTCACAATGTATTGTTTAGAAACATTTTTTAATTTTTGTACTTAATCTCACCTAAAAAAAGTATGACTGATTATTCAATCTCACATTTCAGTCTCACTTTAATTGCAGTTTAGTGCCAAACTTTTTCTATATATACTCCAACAATTTCACTTCTCAAACACACTTGAAAATATTTATTAAAAAAAGTTTGTTGGGAAGAGAAAAACATTTTTGAAAAAATTTCTACAGATAGAAAAAATGTTTTTTAAGAAAAACCTTTTTTAGAGAGAGAAAAAAGTTTTTTGGGAGGGGAAAAATGAGAGAAAATTTTAGTTATACAAATTTTCAGGAGTGGATGTATACTAGAATTAATGAAAAAATAAGTAAGGAAACTATCGGCGAAATTTGCTGCTGTAATGGACGAGTTCATGACTTTTGCAATTAATCAGCCGCTTGCATTCACCAATAGGGATAAGTTTTGTTGTCCCTGTATTTGGTGCAAAAATAGTAAAATTCTTCCGGGATGAAAAATTTCAAAACATCTATTTAGTCGAGGATTCAAGCCTCAATATTATGTTTGGTACATGCATGGAGAATATTTGAATGTGGAGTTAAGCAGTTTTAGTGCAAGTTATGGTAGAAGTAGAAATCAAAAAGAAATTTTTTATGTAGAAAATACATATGTAGGGATTGTAAATGATGCATTTCCTGCTCAGCATAACACAAGTTACGATCAAAATAATTACGATCAAGCTAACCAAGGATATGAATATCAAAAATACTGCTGAAGTACCTAATAATGAGGCACAAAATTTTTATGCCATGTTAGAACCTACTGATTATCCTTTACATGATAGTTGTGAGGAAGATCACTGGCAATTATTATTAGCATCTCAGTTTATGCAATTAAAACAAATTTTAATGAATCTGAACGTGAATTGGACCATTGGGTAGAACTCATTTCAGAGTATCTAGCTTAGGATAATCAGTGCACTACGTTGTATTATGAAACCGAGAAAGTGATGCGTAACTTAGGGCTCCTTTACTATACAATTGATGTGTCTATACATAATAGTATGATCTTCTAGAAAGATGATGAAAAAATGGGATAAGTGTAAATTTTGGAGAGTAGAAAGATTCAAGGAAAATGTGCTGGGAAAACCAAAATACCATTCAGTCGTATATAGTATTTACCCTATCACTCATAGAATAAAAAGACTATATCAAAGTGCCCATAATGCAGAAGTGATGAGATGGTACGCAGAACATTAATCAAACAAAGGAGAGATGTCTCATCTATTTGATGCTGCAGAATGGAAGAATTTTCAAAAAAGCACCCCAGAATTTCAAGTGAACCTCACAAAGTATATATTGGATTATACACTGATGGTTTCAATCCTTTTGGAATGTCTCGTAACCAATCGTTATGGCTTGTGATCATGACTCCATATCATTTACCCCCGAGTATATGTATGAAGGAAGAATATTTGTGTCTTACAATTTTGAATTCAGGTCCACATCATCATGAAGCAAGTCTTGATATATTTCTCCGTCCTCTGATTAATGAGTTAAAAGAGGTATGGATGACTAGAGTTGAGGCGTACAATAAGTTCAACAATTAAGATTTCAATGTAAAAGCAGTATTAATGTGGAGGACTTGTGACTTTCCCGCATACAACATGTTATCAGGGTGAACAACACATAGACGATTAGCTTGTCCAATACGCATGGACGATACTAGAGCATTTCAATTACACAAACGGACGGAAGACGTGTTGGTTTGATTGTCACAAAAGGTTTTTTCGTCTAGATCATCCTTTAAGAAGGAATAAAAGAACCTTTTTGAAAGGAAAAAATGTTATAAATCAGTATTCACCCCCAACACTGGCCTCAGATGAAGTGTATAGTCAGCGAATAAAGGAGGTTAATTCAGCAAAAAATATCTGTTTGTGGAGGAAACAAACATAAGGAGAAAACATTAGGATATGGGAAATGGCATATTTGGTACAAAGAAAGCATATCCTGGGAATTTCCTTTGGAAAGATCTCAATCTACGATATTGTCTTGATCCAATGCACATAGAGAAGAATGTTTTCGATGCCTTCGTAAATACTATCATGAACATCAAAGATAAATAAATAAAAAAAGTTAAGGCAAGATTGGATATAACACAATTTTGCTCATGGAAATAGTTACATCTGGGTAGCCGTAGAAGAGCTCATATTCCTCTATTCAGAGTGAGTGTGACAGCAAAAAAACATTTATTAGCATGTGTTAAACATGATATTAAATTTTCCGATGGCTATGCATCAAATTTGGTGACTTCTGCCGATATAGAAGGAAGGAAAATTTCAAGCATGAATAGTCATAACTGTCACGTTTTCATGGAACACTTATTTCCATTCATCTTTGCTGAACTCTTATCATGTAACGTGCATCTTGCACTATCAAGTACTTACGTAATAAATTATCAATATATATAATTAACCACATATATATATATATATATGTTAAATCATGCATTTTGTATATGTTGTATAACACTTGAATGATTTTTTGAGATTTGTGCAGTAAAACGTTGCACGAATGATGTTATAAATTTAATGATGTTATAATTTATTTAACTAAATTCTTTTCTTTTCGATTTTAAATGTTGATCAAAATTATTTTTTAATTTAGAATCATAAAATAATTATTGTAATAATCATTTTATCTTTTTTTTGTCAAATAATAATCATATATCTAATAAATGTAATTATCAAATTAATTACAACTATTGAATGATTTGTGATACTATTAAAAAAAATTTGTTAACCAGGAAGTTCATAGCCTGTGGTGAGCCTTTAATCTCCCTAGGTTGAGAATCACACCATTTTAAATTCACTCTCCTTTGGAGAACCAGATCCCTACCCGCTATTACTCGATTATGTGATCTCTTGGATTACTTCAACGTACCTTTCCAGTTGAACTATCTACCTTAGTTTCTATTAAACTTATTTTATTTAACTATATTCTTGATTAAGAAAAATGGTCTTTTATTAAATTTTCATAATATATTTAATTAATTTATCTGTTTCCAATTTTTTACTGTAATCATAAAGATCTTAAGTAAGTCAGAATCAGTTAGAGGAATCACTAAGATTTCAGCCAGAATTTTACAGTTCAGTTTTCAATTTTCGTTTTTCCTTTTGACACTTTGAATATCTTCACAGTACTGTAGAAGCATGGGTGAGCAGTGAGCTCATCATATAGACGTACGTAACTTACGTAGAACGAATAACGATATGAAACATAATTATAAATTAGAGTACAATATATAGTCTTTAATTACTATTGAGTTCAAATATTCGAATTTGATGGTAACTATATGCTATAGCCTATATGTATATTTCTTGATATTTAAATTTATCGTAGGCTTGTACGTATAATACAAGTAATCTAATAATATCTGGGAATGAAGAAAATATATATATACCCATTGAGAGAAAAATGATTACTTAAATTTGATTCCATGCTTGCGATGATGACACGTATCGATAAATATTCCATAACGAATATATCAAAACTTTCAACTTTATATTATCTATTGATATTGGATATAATTCTTTTAAAAGAATGTTTATATGAAGATACAAGTGGATAATTTCTAAGAAAATAGTTTACTAAAAGAAGTAATGAAAAGCAAGTGTTAAAAGGGTATATTGGTTCCAATGGATTCTATATAAATTAAGGGCACTGGTTTTGTTTCCAAAATCAAACTAACCAAAGAAACAGAGATTAAAAAAAAACACAAAAACACCTTTATTCTCTTATTTGTGCTTCAATGGCAACGGCTCATATTGACCTGAGGTTCGCTCAACAAGCTTTTGAAATGGTCGATCAGGTGTTTGGTAAGAACCAGAGAAAACCCAATAAATCATATGATCCTAAAGACGAGAACCCAAATTCTCCATGGAGGCCCAGACGGCGGATGAACTGCGACGAGGCGGCCAAACTCTATGGTGGGGTTGTTATTAAGGAATTTCGTAGATAATCAGTGTAATTAAACCTCAAACCATGTTGAAGATGTTTGAAGAATTATGTAAGTAAGTACGTGTGATAATTTTTCTTTCTGTTTTTGAAAAAGTGCAGACCAACCTATATTCTAAAGCTTGCTGTAACCGGTTTCACTTAGAATAAGCTTTAGATTACTACAGAAGTGTTTGTGTCTGTTATGTATCTCAAGTACTTTTATGTTCAAGCTTATGTAATATAAAATGTTACTATGCTATGTAAATCTTTTTGTAAATACAATTTAGCATGTAACGAATACTAATTATTCTGACCCAACTGTTTTTTTTTGTCACAAAAGGAATAGATTATCGATTATGTTTAAAACCAAAACAGTACAAAAGGGATAAGGAGCAAGGGGAGCTCGCTCAACCACTTGCTTAGCAAATACTGCTAACAATCTAAACTTAACAAAAGACTTAACAATTAACTAGAACTAAAGTCGACCAACCAACAGATCTTTAAATAGAGACTTGATACTTAAACTGGATAAACGTTCATGTTCTTCAGATTGAGCAACATAGGCTTAAATGCCAGAACCTTGATTGTCTTTAGAGGCAAAACTGACTTGTTCTTGACTTGATTTGCGCTCCTCTTCGTCTTGGTTGCTTTTTGGTTTAGAGCTTTCGCCACTTTCAGTGATGTTCAGGAGTGGGTCTGGAGTGATGTCAAGAATGTTTAGTTTCAAGTCAATAGGATCAGGACTTACCTCCACCATGAATGTATCTTCAGAATTGTTAAGAATGTCTTCCATGGTGACGCTTCTGAGATTTGATGCCCGTCCATGCTGCTCAGAAGCCTGATCCTGCTCAAATATTGGCTGAAATAAGATAGATCTTGGGGAATTGGTCCAAGCCTCCATAGATCTGTCGCTGCCAGATGAAGCTCCTTGCTGCGCGTTAACCTGCTCTGGATAAATGAAGTAGTCCATGGGGGACAGAGTGTGAGTGCAGAATGTAGTAGTGTGTGTGATTCTTTGACAGTTAAAACACAGCCTCACCACCCATTCGTAATAATATTGTATCTGGAATCTCTCTCCGCTTTGGCAACGAACGGCCCTGTAATACCTTAGCCTCTCATCAATATGGAAACCTATCTTAACTCTGATCAAGAAGGGTCTAGTTATCGATGGATTATTCATGTCAATCTCCAAGACTTATCCCACGAGACCCGCCAGTAAACGCACCACTGCTTCAGAAGCAAATTGCAGAGGTAACTGACGAATCTGGATTCAGAGATGCACCTTGGTCAAGGGCCTTAACTCTTGGTTATTCACCCATTTTTCCGCAGCCACAAGCCAGCCATTGTACAACAATGGTTGCATTCTATAGATGGCATCGAGGTCCTCCTCTCTGTTGAAGAAAAACTGAGCATGCTCTTTATCCAACATCCTTTCTTTCACCGTATTATGCAGGCACTAGTCTTTGGGTAAGTCTTTAATCATGTCCTGAATGTTTTGTTCAGTCGTGTTCATTGCTCTGATGAGGAGGCTCTTGCTGTTTGCAACATGTGTAGAATGGTACATTGCTGTCTCGAAGGTTTTTTCTTCCCAAGTCAAATTGATTCAGAGCTTGCCACAGGCTGTTATCCATCTATGGTATGCGAGAGATTGTGATGCCTCCACTTTCACTCATTCCTTCTTTTATAGGCCTCTGATTTTATCTTATATGACGCTTCAATTGCTTTCATGGGAAGTTCTGCATTGGTATTCACATCCTCTCTTGCATGCTGTCAGAGGAAACATCATATTCATTGAACATAATTTCTCCTTTTCCAATGCTTTCGCGTGCTAATGTATATTTTCCTCAGCTGTTGTCCACGCGTCATTCAATGATACCTCCCTTTATGCGTCCGTTGATTCACCTACATATATCTTTTACTTATCCTAAAAGGGTTAATCATTTCATCAGAAAAGACAAAGCCAATCATTACTAATGAAATCCTTTTGAGCACGTTAACTATCTCAGTTGCCTTCCTTGGGAATATGAACTAGTATTTCGTAGCCTACTTCGCCAAGTAAGCTCCTTGGACAGAAATAGGAGGTGAAGCGGTTATAGTGTGGATTTATCAGGGTAGCTAGGATTTCTTGGAAGTTGCATTATCTTGGATGTTGAGCTTTGTTCGTTGATATTTCCTTCCTGTTGTTAGATATTCTTGAGATTTAGGTTCAGCTTCTGTTCTCAATAAATCCTAGCCTAGTATTTGCTCTGTTTTCTGCTTCCTCCGCTTGAGTAATCCAAGTTGGAAGGCCTCTGGCTATGTAATCATTATAGTGACCTTGAATAACCACACTTGTCGCAATCCTCTTTGCAATTCGATTTTGGTTATGTGATATACCAATGAATCTGCATAACCAGAATTTATCCTTTAATTGGCGGATTTTGTTAAGCCAACTTCTGTATTTGGGCCAGTCATAAGGGTTTTGGATGGCTTTGAGGATTGTTTTGTTGTCCACCTTAACTTTTATACTTCGTATTTGTAGTTCCAGGGTGGTACTAAGAGCCCATATGAGACCTGACAGTGTTGTTACCAAGTAGGTTGTTGATCCCATAATCACGTGTCTTCCATTAATACTCTCTTTTGTTCTTGAGTCTTGAAGGACAAAAGCTGCTCCATTTAGGTTCGACTTGTTTGTCCAAGCTATGTGCCAGTTTAGGGCGTGACCCTCCTCTGAATCATCCGTGGTTTCTATAGAGGCTCTGGAACTTCCTTTCTGTCTTATTGACTGTGCTTTTTCCTCAGCCATTTGGTTCCACAGAGCCATTTCAGCACTTGCTTCTTGAACCTTTAAATGTAAATTGGAATTGGCTTTGTTGATCACAATATCATTCCTTGTTTTCCAGATTGTCCAAAAAGCCATGGGAAGAGTTTGATTTTTCTGTTTTCCTCACTTGTCGAGCCTTTCTTTGTTAGTAGGTATGTGAGATTGGTTGTCAGAGAGGAGTTAGCAAAACCTACTTGTGGCATGGGGAATTGGGATAGTGCCCACATCTGTCGAGCTGGGTGACAAGTAAACAAACAGTGGTTGACTGTTTCTGCTTCTGCGTTGCAGATGTTACATAAGTCATCTTGGCCAATCTTCCTTTGTTTTAGTGCTACTTTCTTGGGGCCTTAACTCTCCATAGGAAGAGCTGGATCTTCCTTGGGGCCTTAACTCTCCAAATTTTCTGCTTAAGGCCTATTATCGGGTCAGGGTTATTAGTGTTCCTCGTGTTCACTGGTATTTGCCCGTTTTGTGAAAGCCTTTATCCACTTCTAACTGAATATGTGCCAGATGGGTTAGGCCACCAGACCCATGAGTCTTTGACTGTGACACATGGAGAAAATTCCAATATGAAGTTGGCATCCGAGTCAATAAATGTCTCCTATACTAGAGTTGTGTTCCAATTCTCCCCCCTTATTAGTTTAGATGCTTTTAGATTGACGTTGAACGTACTGTTTTTGCTAATTAGAGCTCGAGGATGATCTCTACAAATCCATTTAGTAGTCCAAACATATGTATTTTTCCCATCTCCTATTTGATGAAGCATGCCCTTTTCTAGTAATTTTTGTCCATGTTTTATGCTTTTCCAAGCATATGAGTCTAAGGAATAAGAATAGCTGGTCAAAATGTTTTGGTCCTCATAGTATTTCGATTTGAACATTTTAGCTATCAGAGAGTTTGGGTGTCTCAAAATCCTCCAGGCTTGCTTGGCAAGCAGAGCCTGGTTAAAATCCTCAATTGATTTAAAACCAAGCCCCCCCTTCTTGTTTTGATCTGCACATTTTTGACCACGCAATCCAAAAAACTTTTTGTTTGTTGCTTTCTGTACTCCACCATAATTTCTTCATTGCACTTGTAATAGTTTTACATTGCTCTTTTGTAAGTCTGAAGCATGACATCACATATACCGAGAAAGCCATCGCTTCTGCCTTAATCATAATTTCTTTTTCTCCCATAGACAGCTTCCTCGCAAACCAGTTATCTGTTTCTTTTTTAAACTTTTTTGTGATGTTCTCAAAGGTTTTCTTTTTTGAACCTTTAAACACTCTGGTAGTCCTAGGTATTTGCATATTCCATGATCCGTGTGAATCTGCATAATTCCTTTGAGTTGGTTCTTTGTTTCCATATTGACTTTCCTACCAAATGCAATTGCAGATTTCTCGTAGTTGATTCTTTGACCAGAAATCCTCTCATATTCATTGAAACCATCTTTAAAAGTACTTGCTTCAATGGGATCAGCTTTGCATGCAAATAGGCTATCGTCCGCATATAGAAGGTGTTGAAGAATCGGACCTCTAGCACTAAATTTAATTCCTGATAAGTCTCCCGCTTCCATTCTTGTGTTCATTAGATGAATTAAGCCTTCAGTACCAAGAACAAATAGGAAGGGAGACAGAGGGTCTCCTTGTCTTAGTCCTCTCTCAGGTGCAATATATCCATACGGAGTTCCATTTATCAGGACTGAATATCTAACTGAGGTGATACACGACATGATTCTGTTAGTCTAGCCTCTGCAGAATCCTAGCTTCGATAAGATTATCTCTAGATATTGCCATTCCAGTATATCATATGCTTTCGACATGTCCGTTTTAACCACCATAAGTTCCTTTTGTCCCTCTGTGTTCATGTGAAGATGATGCATTAATTCATGTGCTAGCAGACATTGTCTGATATTAATCTTCCTGCTGTGAAAGCTCCTTGCGTTTCAGAGACTATCATTGGAAGTACCGGTTGTAGTCTTCTCACTCGAATCTTTGCATAGATTTTGTAGATTACTGAACATAGACTGATTGGTCTATAGTTGGCCATGTTTCTTGGATCTTTAAGTTTTGGGATTAGTGCTATGTTTGTGTAGTTCCAGTCCTTTGGAACTGTACCTTCCGCAAACACGTTTTTAATCTCTCTCGTAATTTGATCCTTCACAATATACCAGAAACTATGGATGAACTCCGCAGTGATTCCATCAGGTCCCGGTGCACTCTCCCCTTTTATACTGAATGCTGCCTGCTTCACTTCTAGATCCGTAATAGGAGCCATTAATTGTGTGTTCATCTGATCTGTTATCTTTCTTGGAAGGCTTGACAGTGATTCATTGATTCCCAACGGGTGTGATGATTTGAATAGCTCCCTGAAGTAGTTTGCTGCTATGGTGCCTTTCGAGCCTTCTTCATAATGAGCTCTTCCTTCTGGATCCACTAAGGATATCATTCTATTCCTCGATCTTCTGAAATTAACGTATTTGTGGAAAAATTTAGTATTTTGGTCACCAAGTTTTGTCCACTTTTCTTTGCTCTTTTGTTTCCAGAATTGTTCTTCTTCCAGAACCTGTTTGCTTAACTCTTGTTTTAACTCATGGATTAATTAAAAGTCCAGGGTCGCTTCTGTCATTTCTCTGTCTAGTCTGGACTTTAGTTCATCTATTTTAGAGTTAGCCTTCACTTTGGTCTTCTTTTTTTACTTGGAGATTTGCTTTCTACACTCATCCAGGCCATCCATTATGTTTCCACCATTCTGTTGTGCCTCCGACCACGCTCTTTGGATAATTTCCTTAAATCCATTTTTCCTGACCCATCTCTTGTCAAAACAGAATCTTGTCATGTAGTTTCTCTCCTCTGTCATTATAGTGGTATACAAGGGTCGATGGTCAGAGCCTAAGATACTCATATACTCAGTGTTGGTACGGGGATATTTTTGAATCCATTCTGCATTCCCGTAACTCCTATCTAATCTACATTGGATCCATAAGTTTCTTCTCATTCCCATCCAAGAGTGATGTGGTCCCGTACTTTCAATTTCTCTGAGTTTGCAGTTTCTCAGAAAGGATCTAAAGTTTTCAAACAAATTTTCAGGTCTTTGTGGTCCTCCCAGTTTGTCCTCGTTTGAATACATTTCATTAAAGTCACCAATCAGAAACCATGGAAGATTTCTGTTTTCTCCAAAGTCTTGTATCTCGTTTCATACCCTTAGCCTATGAGTTGGCATTGGATGACCATAGATGAAAGTAGCTGTCACTTTATTCCCTCCTAATTCTAATTCTACATCTATGTAATTTGTGCAACTTTTTACTACTTTAAGATTCATGTGATTTTTCCAGAACAATGCCAGGCCTCCACTACGTCCAATTGGCTCCACCGTGTGCAAGTTGTCATTGACCAGTTCTGGATTGCTTGTACATACTGTAGGTTATTCTTGGTCTCCATGAAGAACGTTATGTCCAGAAATTGTTTCTTCCTAATTTCCTTGAGGCGTCGAACTGTCAAGGTGTTCCCCAAACCTTGACAGTTCCAACTCAGCACACTCATTGGGAATTGGGTGGCTTCTGGAGAACCACCTCACCTTCTTGAGTTACTTTCTTTAGAGAACTGGTTTTATGGGATGATGCAGCTTCTTGCCTTTGTTTCTTCTTAGATCTATATCTTTTAACCAGCTTGCCTTTGATAGTCTCTCCAACCTGCTGCTCTGACATTGTAATTTTCAAGATTTCGTTTGGTTCTTCGCCTTTCTTGAGACTGTTAAACTAAAACTCCTCCATATGGGTAGATGTCTCTAAATCTTCCGAGGTTGCAGAAATAGTTCTTTTCAGTCCCGTTCTATTGTCTGAAAGTTGTTGTTTACTTTCTTTCTGCTGATGTGCTTCTCCTATTTTTTTGGAATTTATGCATCTCTGCTCTTGCACCGATCCTTCCTTTGATGATGTGGCTTCACGTTAAATGGGAAGTTTTGTAGAGATCCTGTAGAGTCTTGTGTATTGCTACCTATTTCCATTTTCTTATCTGTAGATTCGTGGATGCCTTTGCCTTGCTCCCCCAAAGTGCCGTGTTTGAAGTGACATTTGTTTTCACTGTGAGTGAGTCTCTTACAGTGTTTGCATGTGTTTCGAACTCTTTCGAACTCCACCTTGACTGTGATTATCTTCCCAGAGGAAAGTCTAAACGTTCTTGAGCTCCTAATAGGGTTAAGGGTATCGAAAAGGATTTTTACCCTAACATATGGTAGTAGGTGAGTTTTGTTTGGATCATAGTCCACTTCCAAAACATCACCTAGCGAGTTAGCTACTGCCGTGAAGAAATCCTTTGTGAAATAATCCACAGGAATCTCAGAAAGTCTAATCCATTGGTGAATAATTGTTAGCTTATCATCAGTAAAGTTTTCGTTCAATCTAGCTACCGTGAAGCCCCAATTATCAAAGTTCCAAAGACTAAATTGGAGGACTTCCTCTAAATCACTTTTCGATTGAAATCGGAATTGGAAGGAATATTTCCCTAAAGCTGTAACTTTTATTCTATTCCCTAATCTCCAGATTCTAGGGATTCCGATCATGAACCTAGCAATGTTCTGAGCATTAAGGTTTAGAAGCTTACCAATTAAGGTTAGATTATCCTGAGTCTGATTACCGTAGCTTCCTGAATCTGGTAGATCTATAGTTTGCTCATCTTCGATATTCAGCCCTCTTAATTTATTCAGTAGTGATTGGTCCATCCTTCTGGCCACACACTCAGAAAAGAGGGTTCTTCGAATTTAGTTCGATAAGTGTCGCCTTCCTTTACTTCCTTCAGCTAGTTTGAGCTCCGGCCGTTTGAGTCTTCGTAATTTGCTATTGGAATTTGGATCTGGAGTTATTGGGGTATCTAACCAATTTGCGATGCCAGTATTTGCAGGGAATGAGCTATAAAGCCCAGAGAGTCTCCGATAAAGTTAGTCGGAGGAGCAGTCGTCAGAGAAACCGATGGGAGGTTATTAGAAGGAATTATAAAGGCTATTCTGACCCAACTGTTTATCCGAAATAAAAAAGTAAAAGAATTTTAAATGTTTATCTTTCTAGGTATTTTTAATCGGACTCCTACCATTGAAAGATCCAAGTTAAGAGGAAGCTGTAGAATTAGGGTGAATTGGCTAAATTTTATTAATCACATTAACAAGGTATTTATACAAGTGTAGGAAAACCCTAAAATGTAAATATCTAGACTTAACCCAGTTTTGAAGTAAGCCAAAATGCCAAAATACAAAGAAATATGGAAATCTCTGATAACAAGAATTTTTATGTTTAATGTTGTTTCTACACAAACACTAAGCTATATTATAAGAGGTATCAAACCAATAAGTGTGTCACTATCACTCAGGATATGAAAAGCTATTCTAATTCAAGCCAATTCAAGCCATGATTTCTGTCACCAAATCAAAAATAAGCAAAACTTAAAACATAGCAAGCAAAAGCAGAGAAATGAGGTAAAATAGAATAAGATATACTAGAAAGGCAGTGAACAAAATATATGAAAGCTGGGCATTGAGGAGTGAGGTCAATGATCTATGCCTAGCTAGGACACTCTAAATTGCATAACAAACCATTATGAATCGGTCTCAAGCAGTGGATTATACACAATCAATGTCATTCTTATGAACACAGAGCTTTGCTTAACTAAATCCAGACCTAACTGTCATTAGTGAAGTCTAACCAAGCAAGCATTAAGAAACAATTCAAAATGGCCAATAATCAGTCCAACAATCAATCCCTTGATGACAAGATTATCTCAAACTTTAGTACACACTTGGTGGGTGAATGAATGAAACTAATCAGACTTCAAATGGCTAGTAAAAAATCAACATTAAGAACACTAAATCTGATGAGATCTATCTATTTTAAGCCTAAGCAACATAGATTCTCCTTGTTCAACATAGATCTACCTCATTTCCTTATTACCCAAAGAAATCTACTCACTAATCATGGTGAAGAACATAAACTCAAAAAATGAAATAGAAAACATAACTAGAAAGATAAGAAAGAGATGAACAAGATAGATTAAAGCAAGAAATGAAAATACTCAATAGATGATAACCAAATCAAGCATTCATACAAGAGAAAAGAGCAAAAAACCAGTTTAACATGTTGTTATCTCACAACAAAAATTGTGGATATGTGTTTGTGGGTGTAAATGGGTATTTATAGCCCACAACACAAAAATCTAAAAAGGACAATGCAGAGAAAAAGTCAACAAAATGATAAGTTGGTTGCAGAACTCGCAGGCCAATGACGAGTTGTAGGGGCGAGCTCTGCCTTGGTCATCAGGAACGCTAGAACTCGCCATACTCACTGTGAGTCTTTGGAGTGAGTAAGGGGTCTAGCTGCATGTGTTCCACTACTCTTCAAAGTGTGCGTGAGGAGGCATGGCGAGGAGGCTAGTTTTCCTTCCTCTCTAGCTTCTTTTGCTTAAGCTTAGCACTTCAATCCGGTCCTTGCCATTACTAATGTCCATAAACACTCCAAAGTGCTCTAATTTGGCTCCCAAAGCACCTAAAATGCTCCATATGGAGTATGCATGCAATGTGAATGCAAAGTATGTAATATAAATCTAAAAGGACTCCGAAAAAGTGCAAATGCTATCGATATAGATGCAATATGTGCTAAATAAGGCTCCTAAAACATGCTAAAATGCAGACATATCGACTTCCCTAAACTTAGTCCTTGCTTGGCCTCAAGCAAATGCATAAAACTAAGAAGGAAGAGAGGTTGCAAACATAGGGAAAACCTTGCTTAAAACAATCAACCTATCAGATCGAAAACCGTAATCCACAAGTAAACTTGAACTCTATTGGTATGATCACAATGTACTCGCATACAAGCTTAGCATCCAACCTAAGGTGTCTATCAGAACACAAAAGGGACTAATGGTTAAAGAATATATGATTCAACTTCTCTGAGCTAGACATGACCTAATTCAGTTAATCACATTTATTCTTTACGTGTTTTTAGTTTTAGTTTTATAACAGGCTCCTGGTTTTTAGGATCCACAACCGATCAGAGGTCAGCTTCACATTATTTTTGAGGATCCGAAAACGTGAAAGGGTTGCTTTATGTCATTCTCTCAGCTTTCTCAGTGAGACACGTAAATGTACAAGTTTACACGCATTTTCCACTCATCTTAGGCATCATTGAATGAGCTGCATTTGTAAGAAGAGTCACCTTTAGTTCTTGTCAAGTTAAAGTCAAGGAAGGAAAGTATTCAATGCATTTCAAGGCCCTAGATTGGTAGTTTAAAGTTAATTAGAAGGAATCAAACCAGGTTCTTTTCAGTTATAACACAAACAAATGCTCCCTATGTAGATGATCTACTATTCAACTTTCAAAAGATAGCAAACCGAAAATTCAAAAATTTACTATGGTTACTACCCGACAACCTAACCAAATTACGTACCCTAAGCAAGATAATTCCCAAAACACAAGTGCATATACATAAATTCTAAATGTATGCAATCTAGATACAATACTAAATGAATGTAGCTACATGAACACTCTGTTTTTTTGGTATGCATTTTTTTTTAAATAAATTTTTATGGTTTTTCTATGCCTTAAATGTTATGTTATGCAATGAAATATTTGAAAAGAAAAATCTTTATGAATTTTTATGGCATTGATGATATGTATGACATACTATGAAAAGCAAACTAAGAATCACAGAACACATGGTCAATGTCCTCTAGAACCCTCCCCCAAACTTAAATCACACAGTCCCTTTTGTGCAAAAAAGTTCGAAGAAGAATCCTAGACCAACAACAAAAAGAGAGAAAAATGCAATGATATATACAATATAGTGGATGGAATAGTACCTCAGAAGCCAAAGTAAGCCTCACTGTCAGGATGCAAGGGAGGACTATGAGTGCTGCAATTCTTGTGCACCTTGCTAGAACTCGCCCTTACTCATGTCAAGTTCTGATATGGAGTACAGTAAGTTATTGGCTCATTGGGGTTTAACCTTCCCTAATTACCGCCTTTAGCTTATGCACTCATTTCCCTGAAGCTCAATCACCTAAAAAACTAACAGAACATCCACACAAACAAGAAGAGATTGCAAACTAAGATAAAAGAAAATGTTAAAAACTTTAAGTAAAAAATATACAAAAGATATAAATGTGACTTCCTCCCAAGTGAGCTTGTTTATATTATCAAGCTTGACTCTACAATCTCATTCAAAGTAGGGCTGGCTCATCGAGAACTGTTAAAGTTCTCTCTAGAATTTCCTCATTAACCAAGTAACGCTTGACTCTCTGTCCATTCACTATGAAGTGTTCTCCATTCTGTTGGTTAGAGTGATTGATCTGAATGGTAGAACCTCTTGCACCTTAAATGGACCAGACCATCTCGATATCAGCTTCCCAGGAAAAAGCTTTAGCCTTGAATTGAATAAAAGCACCTGATGACCAGCTGTGATTTTCTTGTGTGCTATCTTATTCTCATGGAGAGCTTTGGTCCTTTCCTTGTAAATTTTCGAGCTCTGTTAAGCTTCCAGCCTGATTTCCTCCAACTCATATAGGTCAATGAGCCTCTTCTCATGGGCTGTTTTTGAGATCAAAGTTTAAAAACCTTGTATCCTAGATTTCCTTGTACTCGATCTCAACAGGTAAGTGACAAGATTTTCCATACAACAGCTAGAATAAAATTATCTCAGTCGGAGTTTTATGAGCTGTCCTATATGTCCATAATGTATTATCAAGCTTCATAGCCCAGCATTTCTTTGATGCACAAATGATCCTTGAGAGTATTGCATTGATCTGTTTGTTTGATACCTCAACCTACCCACTAGTTTGTGGGTGATAAGGTGTAGCTACCTTATGCTTAACTCCATATTTTTCATCAAGCTCTTAAACAACTTGTTGATGAAGTGAAATCCTCTATCATTGATTACACCTTGAGGCACTCTAAACCTGGGGAAGATGATGTTCTTGAACAGCTTAATCACCACTTTAACTTCATTGGTAGGACATGCTACAGCTTCAACCCATTTAGAGACAAAATTAACAATCACTAGAATGTAACTATTTCCATGTGATGGGGGATTGAAAGATCCCATAAAGTCAATGCCCCAACAATCAAATACCTTAATATGCAATCAGATTCTAAGGCATCTCGTTGCATTTGCCTATATTGCCCATTCGTTGGCAAGGATTGCACCTTAAGATGAAGGTTTGAGCATCGTTAAACATTGTTAGCCACCAAAAACCAGCTTGTAGAATCTTTTGTACAATCTTGAAGCTTGCAAAGTGTCCTCAATAAGTCGATCCATGGCAATGCTCCAAAATTCTGTGAACTTCCTCCTCAGGTATACAACATCTAAACAACGCATCTGACCCCTTCTTGTACAGATACGGTTCATCCCATAAGTAATGGTTGACATCTCTAAACAACTTCTTCTTCTAATACGGGTCCAAGTTCTTAGGTACTTCACCAACAACTAGATAGTTAACCAAGTCGGCAAACCAAGGCAGTGAAGATCCAATAAGCTTTTTCCTTGGTGGAAGACGGTTTTCTTTAGTTTCTAGGCACAATTCGATGTCACGCATTGCGAGTTGCAGTGGTGAGGTCAGGCTGTGGCCTCTCTCCCTAGCTATTCCAAGTGTCATGAGCTGTCTTTCTGGCATGGAATCATCGATGGGGATGGAATCCTTTATCATTATCCTTGAATAATGATCAGCAACACCATTTTCAACCCTTGGCTTGTCTACAATCTCCATATCAAACTCTTGGAGAAGCAATATCCATCTCAGCAGCCTTGGCTTAGCATTCTTCTTTTTCATTAGATACTTCAAAGCTGCATGGTTTTTATGCACAATCACTTTAGATCCAACCAAGTTTGATCTGAACTTCCCAAAAGAAAAAACTACTACAAGTAGTTCTTTCTCTGTGGTTGCATAATTTACTTGAGCTTCATCAAGTGTCCTACTCGCATAGTAGATCTTATTCAGCGTCTTATCTTTTCTCTGGCCCAAAACTACTCACACTACATAATCACTAGCATCACACATGATCTCGAATGGGAGAGTTCAATCTGAAGCTTGGATAATTGGTGCTGACACAAGTGCTGCCTTAATCTTCTTAAACACCTCCAAACACTCAACCTCAAACTCTATCTATTTGCATAGTAGGCGAGTGAGTGGTCTGACTATCTTAGAAAATTCCTTAATAAACCTCTTGTAAAACCCAGCATGACCCAAGAAGCACCTAATGCCCTTAACTGTCTTAGGAGGCTATAGGTGAATCATCACATCAATCTTAGTATGATAGACCTCAATACCCCTTTCTGATATCTTGTGTCCTAAACCAATCCTTTCCTTAACAATAAAGTGGCATTTCTCTCAATTCAGCACCAGGTTTGTCTCCACGTATTTGCTTAACACTCTGCACAAATTTGACAAACAAGAGGAGAAGGAGGAGCCATATAAAGAGAAGTCATCCATAAAGACTTATACCATCTCCTCAATTAAATCCAAAAAAATAGACATCATGCAGCGCTAAAATGTAGCAAAAGCATTATATAAACTGAATGACATCCTTTTATTAGCAGAATTGCCATAAGGACAAGTAAGGTCGTATTCTTTTAATTATCAGGGTGTATAGGGATCTGGAGGAATCCTTTATACCCATCTACAAAGCAATAATACTGGTGATTAGCAAACCATTCTATCACCTAATCAATAAAGGGTAAAGGAAAATAATCTTTCCTAGTAGAAGAATTAAATCTCCTATATTCAATACACATCATGTGCCAATTATGGTTCTAGTGGCTATCATCTCGTTCTTATCATTCCTAACCACAGTAATACCTCCCTTCTTGGGAACACAACGCACATGAAATACCCATTTGCTATCAGAAATAGGATAAATCACATCAGCATCTAACAACTTAAAGATCTCTTTTTTTTAATACCTCCTTAAGATTAAGATTCAACCTCTTTTGGGGCTCTATGCTAGAACCTGATTCATTCTCTGAGTATATCCTATGAGTGCATAAACTAGGAGATAGCCCTCTAATATCATCAAGCAAATATCCTTTGGGTTTTCTAAAACGCTTAAGCTCAGCCAACAATATTTCAAGTTCATCATCATTTAGTGCATCATTAACAATCACATGATATGTACAGTTAGGACCCATGAAAAACTACATTAGCTCAGCAAGGAGTGATTTCAGTGCCTTGAGTTCAAACCAGTCATCATGTACTAATGAAGAGGAGGCCTCACCTATACTAAGTGCGAGTTGCATGACCGAGTTTAGCCTGAACAGTGCCACTTCCTTGTCTGCTAAGGTTGAGACTCTTTCAGATAATGCTTTAGCCTCATAGCTCATGTCTATCAGCTTCTCAATTACAACTGAGCGTGTCACTAGCTTGTGAGCATCTAGAAGTTTCCTATAAAACTCAGCTTCCACACACAAATACGCTTCACAAACAGGTTTACTCAAGGCCACTTGTAATTGATCTCCTACTGTCAAGTCCTCTAATAGCTCATCTGCAAAAGTATCCATTTCTTGAACCCATAAAACCTAATTCTTGATGGTTGGTTTTTTCATCACATCCTTGATGTTAAACTTCATTTTGATGTCTTGTCCTAAATTCAACTCAATTATTCGATTGCTCACATCGATCAATGCCCCAACAGTGGCTAAGAATAGTCTACCAAAGAGTAATGGGTCCCTAGGCTCTTCATCCATATCAAGGACCACAAAATCAGTAGGTATCTGGACTCCTCCCACTTTGACTGGTAGGTCCTCCAAACTACCATGTGAAATCCTCAAAATATATCAGCAAGAACCAATGATATCTTGCAAGCTTTGTAGTTGTTGAAACCCAATCTCTTTGCAACTGAGAGTGGCATGAGGCTTATTGATGCCCTTAGATCGCATAAGCAACTTCTGAAGGATAAAGGTCCAAGTGAGCAGGGGATAGTAAAGTTACCAGATCACCCAACTTCTTGGGCACCCCTTTCTCTATATAATAGCATTGATCTCGTGGGTGGGTACCACCATGCCTTGTATCTCTTTTATTCTCTCTTTCACTGCATCCTTTAAGAACATCTGGTAAGGACGCATCAACATGAAGGCATCCACTAATGGAATCTCGAGCTCAATATCTTGAATTTGCCTATCAAAGAGGGCCTTATACTTCTTAGTAATATCCTTCTTGAACCTCTAGGGGAAAGGCGATTGAGGTTTGTAAGGTGGGAGAACAAGTTGTGTCAGCTTTTCTTTAGGAGTTGAATATGTTTGTGCACCTGAAGGTGATACTCGCATAAGAGTATTGCGAGTTCCATCGTTGAGTTGTGCAATAGGCAAGTTTTTAGGCAATTGTTTCTCCACAGAAGGTTGTACTTGCCCTATAGTACTGCAAGTTGGGACGTTCGAGTTTTGCCTCTGGAGTTAATTGTTCAGCCTTATTCCTGATTAAGCTATCCTCCTCTCCCTAAATTACGGTTCTCAGTATCATGAATGTCTTCAACATGAATGATCAACTCACGTCCACTTCTCAATGTGATTGCCTTGGTGTGATGTTGCTTGGGAGTGATGAGTAGTGTTCACATGTAGTTGTCAAGTATGTCTTATGGCTGAAGGGATAGCTTGCTGACTCTCAACATACTAAAGTCTTGTATTTAAGTTCTCAATTTTGCTATTCAAATCAGTATGAGTAGCGTCAATCCTAGTATGCACCTCAGCAAACTTCTGAGTCAATTTTGCACATGTAGACTTTTGGCTCTTAAGTATCTCTTATAGCAAGTCATAACTTATGGAGTTTGCTGTGGAGGTGGTTGTGGAGCTGTATATGCATGTGGCTGGGTTGGGGTAGACTGAGGGATGCGTTGGTATTGTTGCTTGGGTACATAGGTGTTGTTCTATTGCTTGTATCCTCCTCCTACATTCTGCATGAAACACACCTCTTCAATTTGTTCATCCTCCTCCTCACACATTGAATGTACGTGGTTTTGATGTACCATCTACAACTTGTCCAATTTAGCATTCAGAACATTAATCTCATTCATTGTTACTAAGTCTGAATCAACTGTGTTCTTCCCACTGTTAGCATAATCTTCTTAATACTGACTATGAGCTTGTGCAAGGTTCTCAATTAGTTCTTAACCATCATCAACATTTTTATTCATGAAATTACCATTGCTTTGAGTATCTAAGTGGATGCGTAATTTTGGAAGGATTCCACGATAGAATGTGCTGAGTAATGTCTCAATAGGGTAACCATGATGTGGGCACTTAGTCAGAAAGAGTTTTGTGCCGATCAGATTTGTGAAAAGATAGTCAAATTTTGCATCATCAAGTCCCATAATGAATTGGTAGAACTTCTCTTCTTCCCTTTCTTTTGTTATCTCTTTCGTTGCACCACAAGTACAAACAGAATTGGCTGATACATTTGAAGCTCTTCTTAGTAAGAACACAACTGACCGTAATACTCAATACATTTCGTCTATTCTGTCGACATAAAGTCATCTGCATCTTTAGTTGATGCAGGAGGACTGTATTCCCCATTGAGAATCTCTCTTTGAGCTCGGCCCACAACTAGTGTACTTCTGAGATGAAAGTTACGGTTGACTTAACTTTCGGATTGATGGAGACTCGAACCCAGCCCATTTTCATCGAATTAGCTATTATCTAATTGTCATAGTTTGGATCGGTGATATGTGGTTTGCTAAGAGTCTCGTTGATGAAGTTTGTGTTGCGTTTTGCCTGAAGAGCATTCATCATCTCCATAAACCATTCATTTTAGTTTTCTCTATTCAAAATTAATGGAGAAATTAATGCTCCGAGGTTATCAGAACTTTCTAAGGTGTATAGCGACATAGCCACCGTAGTCGGGATCACTACTCCCATGACATCACGACCAACCATATTGAAGATGAGTTATTAGGGTTTTCAATTTTTTTTCCCTAAAAAGACTCTAATAACATGTAGAATTAGGTACTTAATTGACTGAATTTTATTAATCATGTTAACAAGGTATTTATACAAGTGTAGAAAAATCCTAATACATAAATATCTAAACTTAACCGAGTTTGGAAGTAAACCAAAATATAAAGAAATATAAAAATCTCCTAAATATCCTCTTTATCGCTCATAGAAGCCGAATAGATTTCCTCCAAAAATGAAATTCACGTTTCCAGGAAAATGATTGAAAAATGAGAATAAAACTGGCTTGTACATTAGTAAGAAAAATAGTAAATATTCTCATACAAAATGCAGTCTGACGTTACGAAGATTAATTTGGACGAACCCCAATCAAATTAGAAGAAAATTTCTAGCTAACCGCCATGAAATTGAGTTACCTTTGGTGAAATAAAACAAAAAGAGAGATTAAGAATTCAAAAATTACTTGAATTGAGCCAGATTCAAACTTCAAAAACGAGATTTAAAGAAACAAGAACCAATACTAGTAGCTATACGATCAATTGAAAAGAGAATTAAACACTACAAAGAATCCGATGGAAAATCTGGTCAAAAATTTTGGACGTAAATTTCTGACTACTAACCGATCATATTTGAAGGAAAGAGAAATCTCAACACAACGATCAGAAATTATCACGATCAGAAATGATCAGAACTTAGTAGAAGTAATTTAAAGTGTGTAATACATATTACACAATCAAAATTGCCATTACCTGGAAGATTTGATAGAGAGAGAAAAAATAATTTTTTGAAAGAAACTATGCATTATGTATATATACAACAAGAGATATCAAGCTAACTTATAACCTATTAAACATAATTAATTGATCATTAACTAATTAACTATACTAATTAATCCCTCTAATAGAATATTATGATTTTTTCGTTAATAATTGGATGGAAATTTTTTTATTCATAACTCAAATCTTAAAAAATATCAAAAAGATATTATGCAAGGTCCTGGTAAGCCGGATACCAGGACCTGATCGGGAAGGATTTTTCATGTTTTGAGTTTTTCGGGTTTACCTACATAAAATTTGTTCATATATTTTGAAATTTTGGGTCAAATTTAGTGCAGTACATATTTGATTCGGGTTTGGTTCCTTATTTAAAAAGTATCCTATTTCAAGTTGAGTTCGGTTTGGATTAAGGTATCTAAATTTTTTGATTAGTATTTTTATCTATCTTTTTCGAAGAACTCTTTAAAAATTATAATTAAATTCTAAAATAAATTAATATCTTAGGTTTTCTGGTTATTTTGTTCCAAATTTCTCTAATATATTTAAATTTACAATAATAATTTGGTTTAAATTTAGATTTGTCTTATTTTTTGTATATAAATCTATTATCAGGGTCTGACTCCTTTCCACTACACGAAATATATTAAAAAGAATTTGTGGGTAAATTTTGCCTATGAATTAGATTTTATAGATATAATTCTTGACAAAAAAATCTCATTTGATTCCATATTCAAAAGAACTTAGTTGTTACCATTTCATTTTGATGTATTTAGTCACATTCCATAGGAAAAATATAAACAAATTCCGTTGGATTGCTCTTTCAGCTAGAATTGGCTGTTACTATTTACACCCTAAATAATGACAAGTTTATCAATTATTAACCGAAAATTCCTTTAGACAATAAAATATTAGAGATGTATATAACAAGAATTAAGATAATATACATTCATACTATGTTTTATATTATCGGAATATATAAAATTTTAAGTATAATTAATGATATAGTTATTGATTATATTGTTACCTAACTAACTAATTATCATACTAAAAGGTACATAAACAAATGTGATTATAATTTTATTCTATTATAATATTTTTGTAATAAAATTTTTACAATAATTCATAAACCAAAATGGATTATATAACATGGTGTTTAGATGAATGTTATCCTTTATTATACAAGGGATAATTATAACTTTTAATATACTATATTATTTCGATATTTTGGGTACCTATTCGTATTGCAATTTCTACCTGATCGAATCCAGATACCTATATTGTCGCGATCCAAAACATGTTAGAATATTTTGTTGGTTTTACTTTAGTTCAGTTTCAAGACAAGTTCTAATTCCAAGCTATTCATTAAAATTGAATTTCCAGTAAAAAAAATAAAAATATCAATATCTAATCACTTAACAAAGTGCACTTTTCTCCATCAACAATGATATTTTTTTCTTCAATTTTAATATTGAGCCACAATGGCTGGTCCATTAGCCAAATTTTTACATAAATTTTGTAAATAATAGGATTCGATCTCTAATTATGCATGTACACGTGCCTTTAATAAATTTACCTTCAACCACTTGACTAAAAACCAGTTACACATAATTATCCTAATTGTCCTTTTAAAAAGAAGAATCCAGAAAACGTTGGCAGAAAAATCTAATCTATAACAAAACCCGATTAATGGAAAAATTTAATAAGACTAATAGTCATATGTATACTAGATTCTAGTCCGTAAGTACGAGATAACAATTATAACACAAATATCAAATGTATACAAAACATAAAATTATATAAACTGAATTTTCGTAAGTTATATTTTTAAAATTTTTATGTTATTAAATGAAAAAAATGTCAAAAAAACCATGAACTTTCAGAAGTCATAAACTTTTTATAGGTAAAACAAACCGTGAGTATTTATTGAATTGCTATTTAAACTTTTAATGACTCAACTAATTTTATATGCTCTATAGTCTACCTCGAAGATGGTTTCTCCAAAGCATTTAGTATAACACACAATTAAGTCACATAACGATAAATGTGGGAGGTGGATCCGAAATTCTATTTTGATTCACCGAAAACAATAAATCGAATATAAAAGAACCACCCGATTGCAAGCACTATGTATTTAAATCAGATAAGATTTTCGACTCAGCAAAATGTCTCGTTTCGGAAGGTTCCACGAACCTGAAGGGAAATCGGATGAAACATTAGCATACAATAAACGAAAGTTTTCCTGTTCCGATATGGAAACTTCTGCAAATCTAGCACAAATCTTAACAAATTCAGTCTTATCAACAAGATTTGTAAATCTTTCTTTATTTTCTACACATGTAAACCGTCTCTATAAACTATAAATAGAGACACAATCCTTTCACAAGGGAGATCTTCTTTTTGGGACATTCAAAGTTTCATAAGAACACTAATTCGGCCTTCACCTGTCTTATTACTCAGTTAACTAAGCTCTTACTTCCGTTCAAATCAACAAGTGTCCTTGCCCATTCTTCCCTGCTCTATTAATCAGGAACTACCATTTTAGTACTAGTGGTGCTAAACCTGGTTCTAGCAGTTGGCGCTGTCTATGGGGAAGATACCGAAGGACATCTTCACAAAGGTAAGAGAAAACTCTGAGATTAAGAACATGGTGGAAGGAGAACTCACCATCAGCTCACCTGAAAGGAGGGAACCTCTCCCTCAGGAACACACCGATCCAGCAAATGGATCGACCATGGATACAACTCAGACTCAGACAGAGAGTTGACAAGAAACTCAGAAGGATGAAGACCTTCCAACACCACTGTCGGGGTCACTGATCGAAGAAACGCCGAGAGGTTTGATTGGCTCGAATTTTGCTTGAATGAGAGTAGTCTTCCAACAACTCAAGTCAGCAGACCATGCGCAAAGGCATTGGCTAGTGTTCAGATAACACTAATCCGGGACTTCCCAAGTCCACAACCAGTCACCACTTTGGTACGTGATCACTCTGCCATACCAAATACGTTAAGGCAACAAAGGCAGGTGACCTTGGACGCTGCTACTGTATTAAAGATGATGGACGACAGTAAGTCTAAATTCCATCAAGCTACTAGCTCGGCACCTGATATAGGAAGGATCCTAGCTCAGGCGCAGAATTTGCCATTCGCAGTAAGACTTCAGAGAGTCTCGGTAAATAGAGGACTGCAACTTCGATGCCCTTTTTACGATGGGAACTCGGATCTCGTGGAGTTTATGAGCACCTTCAACGTCATGATGAACGGTACCAACTACACCATAGACAATGAAGACGCGGCCTACTGCCAGCACTTTGCAGAAAACTTGACCGGAGATGCCTTGGTATGTTTCACCAAGCTTCCCGCTGGATCAATCGAGAGCTTCAATCAACTCACCAAGTTGTTTATAAAGCAATATGCTTTGTTCATCAACTAAGACACCTCAACCCCTGAACTGAGATCTCTGAGGCAAGACTTTGACGAACCTTTGAAGTTATATCTCGGACGCTTCAAAAAGATACTGACCAAGGCCAAAGTCAGTGACGACATGGCAATCGAAGCCCTCCGAAATGGAATGGTGACTAATGAGGCGTTAAAACGGGAACTTTTTGTCAACAAGCCCAATATGATCTCTGACACCTTATGCAGGGCAGCTAGGCACGCGGAATACATAGAGGAAAAACAAATCCTCTCACAAAATCAAGGTGTGCAGCAGAATTCAGCAGTCAAAGAGCATAAAAAGATGCACTACAAGCCTAGACAACATAATAGAGGCAAGACAAACTCGGTAACCCCTTTTCGAGTCGGAGAGAATAACAGCCCCGTGATGAATTATTGAATAACACTTATAATCGAAACAAATATTGTGGTTTCCACAACAAAGCATGCCATTCGACCGCGAAGTGCAAACAGCTGCAAGAATTCCTAGCTGAGAAATTCAGCAAAGGAGAATTGGAGGTCTCTGAAGAAGTAACCCAGAAGTATAAAGCACAGAAGCGAAAAGAAGCCAAGCAATGAGAAGCCGCCTTTAAGTTGGCAAGAACAAAGGTTGGCGCTTCTGAATTAGCAAAGGAGTAAAAGCCAGAAGGACACAACAACGGATCTAGCAATACACGAGTTGTCATCGGTGTCATCATGGATTGATTACAATTTTGCGATTATACTATTTGCTCAATCAAAAAATATGAGCAAAAAGTAGTCGCTTCATTCAACCAGAAACCCATCCATGAATGTATGCACGTTGTAGACTCAGTGATCACTTTCACTGTGCAAGACATCAAAGGAGTTAGCTTCCCACACAACGGTCCCATTGTCGTCAAACTCCGAGTTGTTGACTGTGATGTTTCACAAATTCTTATCGATACTGGAGTTTGGTAGATCTCATCTTCAAAGAGACTCTTGATAAGATGGCACTGCCAGACATCCATCTTAAGCCCGTGGACAGAACATTGAATGCGTTTGATGGAAGCACATTTAATGCGATCGGAACGGTGAAACTAGATATCCCAGTTGTTGGACTTACAAGATGGATCAAACTACTTGTTGTAGATAAACCACCTATCTACAACATAATCTTAGGAACACCTTGGATACACGCGATGAAAGCTGTGCCATCAAGCTATCATCAATGCGTTAAGGTTCCGATGAACGAAGGAGTCTACACACTTAAGGGCGATCAGAAAGTGGCCAGAACTTGCTTTATCGCCGAGCTGAAGTTAAAAAACAAGTCATGCATGATCACAGCATCAGTGAGAAGCAAAGCACTTACCAAACTACCCGCTCCTAAGAAGCCCAATCAGTCGACTATCAAGCTTGTCAACATTGACTTGGCCGATCTGATAAAGTGCATAAGCATTGGAATCGACCTGAGCAAATCCATCAAGGAAAAGCTGATACGTCTCCTCAAAGAGAACTTGTCAACATTCACATAGAAACCTAGCGATATACCTTGAATCAATCCAGCAATCACAAGTCATAGGCTAAACGTTGATCCGATGTATAAGCTGATAAAGTAGAAAAGAAGAAAGCTCGGGAAAGAAAGAACAAATGCCATGATCGAAGAAGTAAAGATGCTGATTGAAATCGGGTCAATCACCAAAGTTCAATATCCGGAATGGCTGGCCAATCTGGTAGTCATTCCCAAAAAGAAGGAAAAGTGAGAGTCTGCGTTGACTTTACCAATCTCAGTAAAGCGTGTCCGAAGGACAGCTACCCACTACCAAATATTGACCAAATTATCCAAGCAACAACCAAAAACGAGCTTCTCTTATTTATGTATGCTTTCTTGGGATATAATGAGATCCGAATGTATCTCGACGAGATGGAAAAGATGTCGTTCATCAAAGAACGAGGCACTTATTATTACAAAGTAATGCCATTCACGCTGAAGAATGCTGGAGCTACCTATCAGCGCCTCGTAAACAAAATATTCACCAATCAACTCGGGCAAACCATGGAGGTATATATTGACGGTATGCTAGTGAAGTTGTTAAGGGCAGAAGACTATGTCGACCAATTAGCCCGTTGCTTCAGAACTCTGAATGAATATCAGATGAAACTCAATCCAGCAAAGTGCACCTTTGGAGTTACATTAGGAGAATTCCTCGGGGACATAGTCACTCAAAAAGGAATCAAAGCAAACCCAAAACAAGTCACGATAATTCAAGAGCTACCTTCTCCGAAGAATAAGCAAGAAGTTCAGAGATTAACAAAACAAATAGCCGTCCTAAATCGCTTCATACAGCGCTTAGAGGACAAATGTCTCCTGTTGTACTACGTATTGCATGGAAATAAAGAGTTCAAATGGGACAAAAGCTGCAAAAAGCCTTCTCCGAATTGAAAGAGTATATCTCAACCCCACCAATACTCGCTAAGCCAAAAAATGGTGAACCACTATATTTGTACATCGCAGTTTCCACCTCGGCAGTTAGTGGTGTACTAGTTCGAGATGACAGAGGAACTTAGCACCCAATCTTCTATATAAGTAAGTTGTTAAACGAAGCCGAGTCTCGTTATCCAACCACAGAGAAACTTGCACTAGCAGTGGTTACTTCTGCAAGGAAGTTACACCCTTACTTTCAATCGCACACCATCATAGTGTTAACGAATCACCTGTTGTAGACAATACTGCACAGTTCAAATCAGTCAGGACGACTAACTAAATGGGCAATCAAGTTGAGTGAGTATGATATCGAATTCAAAGGACGTACAAGCACAAAGTTACAAGTCCTAGCCGACTTCATAATCAAGCTATCACTGGATCTAGAGCCTCTAGGCTCGGAAGAGAACTAGACGTGGAAGATCTAAATGGACGGATCTTCCTCATAATACAGCTCAGGAGTGGGAATCAGGCTAGAAATTCCCACGGGAGAAGTCCTAGAACAGTTTTTCCAACTTACATTCCCAGCTTCAACAACGAAGCAGAGTACTAGGCATTAATTACAAGAATAAAATTGGTTAAAGAAGTCATTGCCACCAACATCAGCTGTTATTGTGACTCCTAACTCGTTGTCAATCAAGTAAACAAAGGGAACGACACAAAGAATGACGACACAAAGAATGACAGAATGGAATCTTACCTCCGTGTGGTAAAGGAGATAACCAAGGAGTTGAGATTTCAAATCAACAAACTTTCAAGGTCCGCGAACACATCTTCTGATGCTCTTGCCGCTCTCGTATCCACAACAGATCACGTACAACGACGGATCATCCCGGTAGAAAGCATAGGTAGGCCAAGCACAAGCCTACCAAAGGGAGATATATAACTAGTCTAGGCAATACAAAAATTCTGAGAAGATTTCGATTCCGAGATGGCAGACGCCTCTATAAATTATAAATAGAGGCACAATCCTTCCGCAAGGGAGGTCTTTTTTTTGGGACATTCAAAATTTATTAAAAACACTAATTCGGCCTTCACTTGTCTTATTACTCAGTTAACTAAGCTTTTAGTTCTGTTCAAGTCAACAAGTGTCCTTGCCCATTCTTCCCTGATCTATTGATCTGGAACCGCCGTTTTATTATTAGTGGTGCTAAACCCGTTCCAACAGTAGAAGTTAAAATAGATCGGTCAACAAAACTTTAAGATTTAAATAGCAATTCAATAAAAGTTTATGATTTATTTTACCTGTAAAAATTCAATAATTTTTTTGACCCATTTCTAAAAGTTCAGAGCTTTTTTTTATATACTTTTCCCTTTTTTTAAATTCTACCCCTTTAAGTTGTACATATTAGATGAGTACTATTACACATGCTGTAACGCAGTTTTAAATACAGAAAAAAATAAAAAATTAATTCTGTTGAAATAATAAGTGATAGTTACTTGGGTGGTTAACATAAAATATAAATTATGTACATATATAATATTTGTATAATCAAACATGAAAGAAAGTATATAATATTAAAATTAATTATATTATAAAATTTAGATTTATAAGGAAAATATTAGTTAATATTTTTAATATATAATACCAAAATATGTTTTTTTAAAGATTATAAAGATACGATATCATTAGTTTAAATAACGCAAATTAAAATTGACAAAAATAATTGACTGAATTAATATTATATTTATTGTTGTATTTATTTTTTTCTAATATTTTATTTTTTTTGTTAATGATAATATCAATATTGGACCAGAATGACTGGCTCATTAGCCTAATTCATACATAAATCTTGTAAATGATAAGACTCGATCACTAGTTGTACATGTGCGCTTACCTTTAGTGGACTTACCACCAACTATTGGATTAAAGGCCACTTTTGATTTCCTATTATCTGGTTGATCAATATGTTATATCATAAGCTATTTCTTCAACTACAAGAATATTAATTACTTTTAATAATGTATTTATTATGAATTTATTCATGTCATTTTGTGGAAAATATATTTCTTAGTTATTTAATATTAATTTTTATTATTGACCCATTTATTATATAAAATATCTGTGAATCCTATTTATTAATGTAAAAAAACTTGTTAAACATTCAAATTTATTTATAAAGAAAAATAATTACAGAGAATTTTCAATTCAGAATATATGTAAAAGTTTAATATTTGTACACATAGTTTAGATGTAGAGCATTCTATATCTTTCCAACTTCACTAGATTAAATATCAAGCTAATGTTGAAGTACATAATCAAAAAAAGTCTAATTTTTGGAGAAGCGTCTAACATTATGAGTTAGAAAATCAATCTTGTGGCCCAACGATTTAGGAATAAGAAACAAAAAAAACAGCAGAAAAAATATCAAAGGCAGAAAAACTCCTTCAAAAAGGAAATAAGATCTGGCCATCCACGTGGGTTCGCCACAATCTTCGACACCTAGGAATAGTTAACAGCAAAGCTAACCTCTATATATATATATATATGTATATATTTTAAACAGACAAAAAAAAATTGGGAAATCGGCCAAATAAAGCATGAACTTTACATGAATTGCCGAA
>OVBA01002011.1:0-37258 GCA_900406435.1 Lepidium aucheri
ATTTTCTTTAAATTCGAACCAGAACAATATGGATCGATCGATCTATGCCAATACCGGTCGTTCCGTATTATTCTGGTTTGAATTTAACGAATATAATTGCGTAGACCGATCGATCTCCGCATAGATCGATCGGTCTACACCAATATATTCGATAAACTTCNGGCATAGATCGATCGATCCGTATTGTTCTGGTTCGAAATTTAATGCATATAATAGTGTAGACCGATCGGTCTAGACCTAGATCGATTGGTCTAGGCCATTAGATTCGTTAAATTCCAACCAAAACAATACGGATCGATCGATCGATCCATATTGTTCTGGTTCGAAGTTTATCAAATATATTAGTGTAGACCGATCGATCTATAGGGATCGATCGTTCGCTGCATCCGAGAAAAAAAATTCTGCCAGATTTTGGCAGACTTGCGAGAAGTCTGCCAGAATTTTGGTAGACTTGCAGAAAGTCTGCCAGAAATTTGGCAGACTTGCGAGAAGTCTGCCAGAATTTTGGCAGACTTGCAGAAAGTCTGCCAGAAATAGAAGTCTGCCAGAATTTGGCAGACTTGCAGGAAGTCTGCCAGAATTTTTTGGCAGAGTTGCAGGAAGTCTGTTAAAACTAAAAAATTTCAATAACAAAACCAGAAAAGCAGATAATTTTACATAATTATTACATGAATATCAATAGGCAATGAATCCTTATTGATATAACTAAAATCTTTTGTTTCTTGCACCATAATTTAAGAATTTTTTAGCTCATAGAGAAGTTTTTTTGGGTATATATACTTTTAAAAGGGAATATAATATCTTCTTTATAAATCTAAAATATTTCTATTTTCGAATAATTTTATTAAAATCATTCTGAATTACATACTGTTAATAGGAAAAGGAAAACTACAAATTATCCTCTTTTTTGGTAAAAGGGTATAATGGTAATTAATAATAATAGAGAAAAATGGGTTATATAAGTAATTTTTTAAAAAATAAGTTATATAAGTAATTTATAGATTAAAGTAGGTTATCATAGTAATTTTCCCTTATTTTTAAATGGTGGAAGGTTGAAAAAAAAATGTGTATTTCTAAAAGTTTATTACATCCAAATATTTATACAAGGTAAGAGAGTGTATTTATTGTGCAAGTGACATTTAGTTTAGTGACATTAAATAGCAGACACATTTGCATATCCAAGAATTGAATACTATTGTAGAAATTTGGTTAATAGGCAGATTAGTTATTGCCTAAAGTAAACAAAAAAAAATGTGATAATCAAAACTCAAGTCATTGATTTGGGCTAAAGTGCATACTTGGGTTTAAGTGTAGATTTGGGCTTCTCGAGGCTTCTATGGAAAGAATATTCAAGCTATAAAAGGCCCATTAACTTCTGTATGGCTTACATGAGAGTTTAAGTGTCTCTTGGGCTTAATGATTGTGTGGGTTCATTGATGGGCTAAAGTTGAAAGGCCACGTAAACACTGGAAATTGATTTTTTTTTCCACCATTCCACTTTTTAATATACTAGTGTAGTGGGAAAAAATCGAATCTTAGTATTTTGAATCATTAGCTGGATCATCCTAATCACCAGACTGAAAGTAACTCAAATATGAAAATTAATCAAATGATTCAAATCTAATCAAATTGGTATTCATTTCAATTCTATAAGAATCTCGAACCTATCTATAATCCAGAGTTTTATCACATTTATCAGCATAGTTTGGGAAAAAACCAAAGAAAGTTTGGATTTAGGGTTTTTATTATACTCCAAAACTTGGACCTCATGAGCATATAAAACTTAATATGTTAGAGATAGCTATATTAATTAATGTTACAAAATCGAATTGGACTAGTGGGTTATCTTGAAATGAAGGGTTTATAAATGTTATAAATTGTGTGGTGGTTGTGATAATCTCTATCATTGAGCCAAAAGCATAAAAAGCATGATATTAACTATGTTTAAAACCCCAAAACAATTGTTTTTTTTTTTTGTTGATATTAAAGTGTTTTGGATAAAGTGCTTAAGCAAAAGATTCAACGAAATTGGCATGGCCTTAACTACCTCAACAATTATGATAATTTCCGCAACATTTGCATGCACGTTTCTCCTTCATTAGATTCTTACTTCAATTTCTATCACTTTTAAGTTTTAACCAAGAAAAAAAAAACTTAAAATAAATAATTAGAAAATATATAAAAATGTATAGTCAACATGCAATTTCTCGTTAGTCACCTACCCGACCAGTTTTGAGGATGAAACTCTTTCTCTTTGGTTATTGGGCGGCAAAATGATTCAAAAAAGTCATGATTTTATTGGTTTAACATATACTTTAAATGATTATTACTTAGTCAAACGTTCGTTATATGCATTGGAAGATATATATTTATGTTACAAGTCGTGTTCCATTGGGAGTGTTAGATAATAGCCAATGTCTTTTTAGGGCAAAGTCTTGACGTTTAGTGTACCAGTTTTTGGTAGTATAAAGTCGGTGCATAACTTCAATAATCAAGGGCGTTGACTTTTTTTGATCTTATTTAACTGCTCAACTTTACTTTTTTTTCAAACATCAGAACACAACTAGCCGGTCCATTAGCTAAATTTCTACATAATATAGACAATAAAACTTGATTCATAAATATATAAATATGCATGCTTGTAGTAAACTTATCATCTGCCACTAGACTAAAGATCACTTGTAACCGCTCATCTATATATGAAGAATTATATAATTGATATATAGTACATGCAGGGGCAGATGCAAGTATAATATAGGTGGAGTATGTGTTCCATACTAAAAAAAAATATTTTGTTAATTTTTTTTCCATATATTTTTATATTAGATGAAGTTGTGGGGCACAATAACTGGAACCAAATCGAACTAAAAGTTTTGTTCAGCTCGGTTTCAATTCCTAGATAATAATTATTTGGTTCTAATATTTAGATAATTTTGGTTCTTGATTTGGTTCCGAAAATTAAAAATTACTAAATAGAAACCAAAATTATTTAGTATTAAAAATACTTGGTTATTTTTAATCACAAGTAATCATGTTTTTTAGGTGTATTTAGTTACTTTTAGAAAAAAAAAACTATTCGGAATCTAATTAATACGTGTATTTAGTCACAAGTAATTCGGTTTTATTTTTTTGGAAGTAAAACCAAAATTGAACTAAATTTTAATTAGTATCTATTGATTACTAAATTTTCAAAACCAAAATAACATAATCGAAGAACTAGATGTATATGGTTTATGGTTTATGCCTGAGATGAAAAATGTTTCTAAATCCGCGATTGAGTATATGTAATTATTGTAATCAATGAGAATGACCAAAGCGGTGATATTAAACTGATAATATAATCATAAATCGATCAGAAGTAGGAATGTAGGATGAATAAAATTAAGTCGAGTCAGTCCAAAAGAAATGCCAAGATAAAGAAAAACAGAGACAGATGTGATAATGTTGGTTACGTGTAAACAAAAACGAGTCTATAATAAATGATGATGTTATCCACTTCGATGATTTGATAACCTTAACATTCAGATATGTTATGTGCTTATCTAAATCTGTCTCATTAGGTTTTGATGCTTATAACTCACTAACCGGAATTGCTCTTAGCAAATCAACGTACGTATTGTTTATTTCGACGCAAGTATGATACATTCATATGTATATATCATTTTCATTCCAATTATTGAAAGAATTAGGTTTTGTTTTTGTTTTTCAGTTTCAACTATTTTTTCCAAATTATTAAACTGATAAAACCTAATTCATAACTCAAATGTATTCCTAAATTCTAAACAAAATCATATAAAAATACACAATTTCATACAATCAAATTTTGGTAAAGAAAACATTATATTAGACTTAACTACTTGACTAAAGACTCTCGCTTAACCATTTTGTACACAGCAAAATAATTTTGTTATTCTGTAATTATGTCAGCACCATAACAAAAAGTATAATGTTTTTAGAAAGTGGATTTTAATATATTTTTTTAAAATATTGGGCTACAATTGATCAGCCGGTTTATTAGCCAAATTTTAATATAATATAGATGTTATAACTCTATTTATAAATGTGTAAATATATTTATCTTTTAACAGACTTACCATATAATACTAGGCTAAAAATTACTTCCTACTTTACTAAATTATGTTGGCCTAACCGGCAATACTAGGAAAAATGTAGAAAAAGAGTAATTGCATAGAATAGTAATTACGAGAAAAACAATGAGCAGGAAAAGAAAAAGTCAACGAAAAAGTGTAGATTTGGTAAAAAGAAACCTGACTCGCACGAAGACGCAATTTTCAAAGCCAAAAAACAGAGAAAGTGAAGGGTAAAAAGGTCAACCATATTCAATGTTTTATGCATCAAAGCTTTACCAAATTCACACTTCTCTATGCCAATTTCATTTACTCTTTTGTCTTACATTTATTGTTTGACTTTTGGTTTCTCTTATTCATTCACATGTTTCCATTTCTTTATTTACATATTGACAAGTATCATAATCATGAAATCAGACAAAACATCAATTACGTTCTGTAATATTGTTACGAAGTTTGACTTTTACTGTTTACGTAATACAGTAATACTGTAAAAAAGTCAAACGAATAGTATAGTATTGTTACTGTAAAGAGTCAACTCAACAACTAGATTGGTCCAATCCATGGCTCAAATTATGCAGAGTTACACTTGTATATGAAGTCAAACTCATATCAGTTTTATTGAACTATTATAAATAAATAAACAAGATCAACATTACATTATCTGAATCATACAAGAGCTATGTAGAAAGGGAGATATAGTGATGTTTGGTTGTATTTGTTATGGTGACGACATATGAGATATTAATAAGTTTGGTTCGTTAATCATCAATATATTGGTCAATCATTTAATTGAAATGATTGTCTTGATGTCTATTTCACTAAGTTTGGTTCAATAGGTTAAATAGAGTAATTAGACATTTATAGGTAAGGTTGGACTAGTATTATCCTCTTCTCAAAATTTCATTATGCATTCGTTCGGGTAATGCCTAGCGAGTTACTAAGGAAACGGATATAAATCAAGGAGTATTCGGGGACTAGTTTTAAGACGTTTATATAAATTAAGTCTTATATATTAAATATTTTATATTCAATCAAAAAATGTTAAGTTAGTGTAGTTGTTAAATGACTTTGTATGATTCATGTATTGCCACTTTTATACCGATAAACGATTCCTAACTAATTAAGCATTTCAAGACGCTGCATTTTAAAATAAGAACCATTAGAGATAGTTTGCTAGTTGTAATTAACATCAAGATGATATTCAATTTATATACAATTTAATATCTATGAATAAAATTTGTTTATTTAACTAGAAAATTTAATATTTATTTAAAAATATAATATTAATTATATTAAGACAGAAATTAATTAGATATTAATCGGATTAGACATAAATTGCTCAGATTACACGAAGACTTATTGAATATCCAGTTTTAATAACCATTAAAGTATTAATCGACTTGATTGGTCACCACCTAGCACCTATACGGAAAATTAATCGCCTACCCGGCTGAGTTTTTGAACAGTGTTATTATCTATTAGTATTATTGTTGATTTTTTACTTGCATTTGCATTTTATAACATGGCATAAGTTAGAGCTCAGTAATGACTTGTCTCATTACACGTAGATGCATGTCATGTCTTTTGGTTACAATTAATTCGTACCGAAGACAAACTGATTACTTAATTTTTTTTTTGTTTTAAAAAAAAAACAAGTTAGATTGGTGTGTTTTCTAGTATACATGTATTTTTTCTTAAATATATATAGTTAATATAATTTAGAGAACTATATACTAGTAAAAAATTCGTCTGCAAGTAGAAAACGTTCCAGTTGTTCTTCAATTAATATCTATGCAGACATATTCATAACTCATAAGAAAACAACTTAGCTCGATTTTTTAAAAATAAAAGAAGACAATTGAGCTTGTTATAAATGGTCAAATATTTCATTTTCAATTTGTCAATTCAAGTTCTAAAAATCGGGCACTATGTACTCTCAAAAAGCTGACAAATTTAATTATTTATTTCCACCGATATATAATTTCATGCATCAATATTTTGAAAATTATGTAGAAAAGAAGGGCCGGTCACCAACTAAATAACCTAATTTGTTAAAGTGCTTCCATATTATTTATCTTTGGAGTTGACAGCTAAATAAAGTGCATGCAACCTTTGAAAATTTAGGGCAAAAATCAAATTATAACTTAACGTCTGTTTAATCAAATCATGTTCACATCACATTATTGTTTTGAAGACATTTTGGTTTGATTTCGAGATTATCATAAGTTTCTTTTATATTCGACGATTAGGTCAGTATTAAATTAAGTAATTAACTATATGGATAACAATTGACATATTTAGACTACGTTATTATACCTTTCCGTTTTTAACACAATGAAGGCCTTTTTGTTTACAAAGTATTATATATATACAGGCAAAACACAAGATTGTCTTAAAGATAACTAGCAAGTGGCATCAACATTTATCTTTTCTCATTTTGGCATTATAACTAATTGATAAGTTTTAAATGTTTATTTTTGGTAAAGAGTTTTGAATGATTCTAGTGTAATGTATTAGTATGGTTAATTCAATTTGATGGATTGATAGGTTAAATTTGCAAGAAATTCACTAGTAAAATTGTCTAGATCAGTGCTTATTCCCAAATCAGTGTTAGATAAAACACTACAAAAGTTAGAGCTATTGTAACAATTGTATTGCTACTAAGACTATTAGTTATAATTTATAATGTTTTATATACATTTTTTCTATAAATTTTATTTTTTGTTACATTTTAAATTTTTTTATTGTGACTCTATTTCGTAACAATTTATGATGAAATTATTACTATAGTTTTTTTTACTAGTATTGTAACTTTTTGTTACAAATATACATTTGTAACGTTTGTATCGCAATTATTTATTGATCATCACAAATTCATAATAATATATGATAAAATATGTGTTATTGTGACTCAATATAATTTTTTTCTGGTAGTGAAACTAATGATTAGTTACGAGCCTTTCTTAAAAGAATATAATCCAAGATCTGAACCTCTTTATCACAAAAAAATCCTACTAACCTAAAACGAGATTCAAAGTAATCCTACACTTTCTAAATTTTTTTTTCAATTTGCGTGGCCTTAAGAATTGCTTTTTTTTGTTTGTTTGTTTATAACACATGTATGTAGTATGGCTCTGCCTCACAAGTGCAAGAGTTGTGAAATTAATTTAAAAAAACTATTAAAGCATCCGACTTGTTTCGATCACAACATAATTATACAAAGTACTGAACAGATGAAACTAATTAATACGAAATCCTAGACTACACGATATTTTAAATAGACCAATTGTACAGTTTCATTCCTTATGTAATATCTCGAACTCTATCATTTTATGCATGCAAATAGGTAGAATTATCAACCATAACTTCTTGTGAACAAACACACACCTTTAAACTAAAGAAATTTCATATAAAAGGAAAAAAAGGGAAAATACCATGAAGATAACTTTTGTTTTTTCGTTCAAAATAAATGTCCTTTTACATTAATAATATAACTTTAGTATAAATTGATTAGCTTAATCTCATTATTAACCAATAAAAAAAGATGTCAAGAGTCAACTAGTTTTAGAAGTATATAGAACTTTAATATGTTATTTTAATTTGTGTGAAAAATGTTAAAACAACACTTATTAAATGGAGAACATGTATTTTTTCTACTTTTAACACTTTATTTTGTTTCAAAAGTTAGCAATTCCAACTTTAAAGATTGTAAATAGCGAAAAACATTCAAATTTAAAATTGTCAATAACTCTAATTCTGAAAGTTTTTTCATGGGATTTTTCTCTTTACGTTTTGAGGTGTACAGTTAATGCCATTTGTGTGGGTTAACCAAAAAATCAAAAGTTAAAAAACAAAAATTGATAAAAGGGTCAACTTTCACACCACCTTTGCACTCGCTTATCATCATCACTCACGATATATAACTCTCCTCTGCAACCTCTTTACCTTGTACAACACATTAAATCTTCTCTCTTTCTTCTCTCTCTCTCTAAGCACCATAGCCATGGTATTTCCAGAGCTTCTAGTCATTCTAGCAGAGTGGGTTCTTTACCGTCTTCTTGCTAATTCATGTTACAAAGCTGCTATAAAGTTAAGAGGCTATGGTTTCCAATTGAAAAATCTTCTAAACTTCTCTCAATCACAATCTCTACACAAAACTTCTCATCATCATAATCATCAACAACAAAACCATACCCTTAATGATTCTCTAAACCCTCTCTTCCCAAGCATTTCAAAGTATCAAGACTCTGAAGATAAAAACAGAGCATGCTCTGTTTCTTCTGATCATTGTGATGTTTTTGTCTGTGACATTGATGGTGTTTTATTGAGACAACATTCGAGCAAACACTTCCACACTTTCTTCCCTTACTTCATGCTCGTAGCCTTTGAGGGAGGATCAATCATCAGAGCGATTCTTCTCTTACTCTCTTGTTCTTTCCTTTGGGCTCTACAACAAGAAACCAAACTCAAAGTTCTTTCTTTCATTACCTTCTCTGGTCTTAGAGTCAAAGACATAGACAATGTTTCTAGATCAGTTCTACCTAAATTCTTTCTTGAGAACTTGAATCTCCAAGTATACAACATCTGGGCTCGAACTGAGTACTCCAAAGTTGTGTTCACAAGCTTGCCACAAGTGATTGTGGAGAGGTTTCTCAAAGAACACCTCAACGCTGATGATGTGATTGGGACTAAACTACAAGAAATAGAAGTTATGGGGAGGAAATTCTTCACCGGCTTTGCTTCAGGGTCTGGTTTTGTTGTGAAACATGAATCAGCTAAAGACTATTTCCTTGATAATAAGAAGAAGCCTGCACTTGGAATTGGAAGCTCTTCAAACCCACAAGATCATATCTTCATCTCCATTTGTAAAGTAACTTCCTTTCCTTTCCAATTTCACATAAATAGATTAGGTTTTTACGTCATTAACTTTCTATTTTTATCTATATCTTACAGGAAGCTTATCTTTGTAATGAAGAAGAGTCAATGAACAAGAACAACACAGTGCCTAGAGAAAGATATCCAAAACCATTGATATTTCATGATGGGAGATTGGCTTTCTTACCAACACCGTTAGCTACATTAGCTATGTTCATATGGCTACCTCTCGGATTCGTCCTTGCTGTATTCAGGATCTCAGTAGGTGTCTTGCTTCCTTTCCAAGTAGCAAATTTCTTGGCTACTTTGTCTGGTGTTAGGATCACTTTCAAAACCCACAATTTGTATAATGGTCCTCCGGAGAAAGGTAAAAGTGGAGTCTTGTATGTATGCAACCACAGGACACTCCTAGACCCAGTTTTCCTCACCACTTCACTTGCTAAGCCCTTAACTGCAGTTACTTACAGCCTTAGTAAGTTCTCTGAGATCATAGCGCCTCTTAAGACAGTTAGCCTTAAAAGAGACAGGAAGAAAGATGGAGAGGCAATGGAGAGGCTACTAAGCAAAGGAGATCTAGTGGTTTGTCCTGAAGGAACCACTTGTAGGGAGCCGTATCTATTAAGATTTAGTCCTTTGTTCGCTGAGCTAACTGAAGACATTGTTCCTGTGGCTGTGGATGCTCGAGTCAGCATGTTCTATGGTACAACCGCAAGCGGACTCAAGTGTTTAGACCCTATCTTCTTCCTCATGAACCCTAGGCCGGTTTATTGTCTTGAGGTATTGAAGAAGTTGCCAAAAGAGATGACTTGTGCAGGGGGTAAGTCAAGCTTTGAAGTTGCTAATTTTATACAGGGAGAACTTGCTAGGGTTTTGGGATTTGAATGCACTAACCTCACAAGGAAGGATAAATACTTGGTTCTTGCTGGAAATGAAGGCATTGTCAGATAAAATAGTCCAAATTTTCATTAGGGTTTTTGTTTTGTTTAAGAAGTTAAAAATTATTATTTCAGGACTTAGATGTTTATTTCTATATGATTGATTCGTTTGCATCATTTCTAAGCATTTTCTTATCTCTCGAAAGTCGGGATTATTGATATATATTGGAAACGTTTGCTTATAAATTATTTCGTTTTTGATTTTCTTCGGTAAACAACTGGATCGAGAAGATCCAATGCATAACCTAATTGCAAGTGTCTTACCATTTGACCAAATGCACATTTCTTGGTTTCTGTAAGACATAGTTTCAACCTGTCACTTTATTGCCATCAATTTTATAACTAGAACAAGTGAGATGATTTCAATTATTTTGTTTAAAACAATATAAAGTATACATATTACATTAAATAATCAACATCATATGCCACAACATAGACGTATCAACCCATATTAATAAATTTGATATCACCTCAAAATTTAATGTATCACCTAAGAAGATATTAATATTCACACCAAGAATAATTTTCAGGTCTTTAGTTCACTGCTGATTTTGCGTCAATGTCTTCAGACAAATTGAAGCTTAGATCTTGATGTGAACTAAGTAATGCTTGAAGTACTAACTGATATCTGCCTCTTTGCAAATGATATTTGCAATTCTACACAGGTAAAAACAAAGCTTAATAGACTAAGTGATGTGCAGTGATTAGAAGTAAAACTTAGTGATGGTTTAGATGGTATTACCTTTCTCTTACACGCCGAATCTCCTCAAGAATTTCTGAAGTCTGTTGAACCTTTAGATTCTTGGGTTTATCTTCATGATTAAGCAACAAGGATGCAACATTTACAACAGTAACTAGTTCAGCTTCGATTCTGCTCAGTTTCTGGTCTAAATTTTCCAAGTAAGATTCATAAGAAGACACTTCTTTAAGGATGCTATCAGTTGATATCTCTTCTACTACATGGTTATTGGTATCGAGAAGTTCTTGGTAATCCTTAGAATTCCTTTCAAAAAGTTTACTTTCCTCAGAATCCAAGCGAGCCAGGTCACTGTCCTGCGTGTCTTCAATAGATTTAGGCTGTGCAGATATAATGTGGATTTCACCTGAAGTATTCTCTCTATCTACTTCGAGATCCAAAGATATATTCCCTATCAGCTGTCTTTCCTTTACAGATATTGCCTGAAATCAAACCAAGCTTCTCAAGACAATGGTAAGTTAGATTTCTTACAAAACTAATAACATAAGAACAACCAAACTACAACTTTTCTGATTTCTAGATTTGTTCAGTCTTTCTCAAACAAGTTATACACAGCTGAACCAGGACAGATGAGATAACAAGTAACCTGTTTCTACCTCATTAAGTTTAGAAGAGAGCATATCAAGCAACTCAATACGAGTTTTTGCCTTGTCCAAAGCTTGCATAACCTTTTTCTTCTGAAGAAGTAACTCTCTTGCATCATTCTCTTTCCCTGTTTGAACATTCACAGCTGCTTGTTTCCGTAGATTCTCTGCAGCCTCAGATAATCTCAGAAGTCTCAACCTATTACTGCTTGCTGGACCAACAACAACAACATTAGAGAAAAAAAACATCAAATTGACATCAATCATAAAGACTCTCATGGATGAAGCTGGATTTGATTCCAATCTAAATTCCCTTAAATGCAAATGAGCTGCGATGATTAATAAAGGTATCAGAATCAAACGATTGATTCACTGTATTCATTCCAATTAAGACGAAGATTAGATATAGATATTCGACCTTTGGCACGTGTCGACTCGGCTTCTGCGTGAAGTCGATCGAGCTGGGAGCGAAGAAGATCAGAGTTCGCGGTGGCGCAGAAGCACATAAGACTCGTGGGAATCCTCCGATACCGAGAAACCACCAGCGGAGCAACGCCGACGCTCGTCGTCGCCATCTTTGGCCTTCTCTCAAAGCACACGCCGTGGATTGGTTTTCTGATTGAAGGGAGAACCTTTAAACCCGGTTCATTCGAAAACCGAAATTGAATTTCTGATTGCTCTTAACCGGTCTTAAACCGTGGTCGTGATTCCTGATTACTTTTCCAGCTACGTTTGCGTCTAATTTTGATTTATCTTTTCGTCACTTCAAAATCTGAACTTTGATACCAGTTCCATAGATCGAGAATCTCCTGGATCTTTGTTACTTGATCCCGTTCATCATATCTATACAACCTCCACCTTCAAATTTACAGGGTAAGTTTTGAATTTTGGAAATGGTGTGTGTTCCGATCATCGAATCTAGATTTGTAATATCTACCCATTTCTAATTGTTCCCGCTTCTTACTGTAGAAAGAGATCAGATATGAACTGGGTTCAACGCAAAATCTACCTTTACAATGTTACGTTTGGGCTCTACATGCTTGATTGGTGGGAACGATATCTCTTCAGTATCCTTTCTCTCTGATCTGTTCTTTCAATCGATCTGGTCTTCTTTTTGTATTTCGGTTTCTGTTTGAGAATAATTCACTCTTTCGATAGTAGTTAGGTGAAAGTTTTGATTTTTACATCGTTGGTGATAAGATATGGTGGCACTAGATTCTGTTCTCTCGTCTTGTTGTCTAAAGTAATGCCTCTGTTCAATCTTAAATTTCTGTTTTGAATAGTGGTTAAGTTACTTTGATGGCAAAATCTGTTCGGGTGAAAACGTAGGTATTGGTATATTAGAAGGACATGAGATCTCTACTATGCATCTTCTTTCTCTCTTCCCTTTTCCTCAACTCTTGTCAGATTCGTTGGTGGTAGTTTTGATGTGGTTTGTAATATACAACAGTACACGCTACTTTTCAGACTTCTTCCAGAGGTAAAATATCAACAAGATCTTTTTTGAACCTTTTAGTTCTTCAGTTTTTCCTTTGTACTAACATTTCTACTGTTGCAACAGTTTCTGGTATGAATATACGTATCTAATTCTTATTGCTAGTTTGGTCTTATGGTTGCATTATTGGGCTTCTGAGGAATGAGTGTAATGATACAATAATATATGTGGCCTTACTGATGACTCCTGAAATGAATCAAGCATTTTCTTAAACATTACATTACCTTCTCTTGTGCATTTAGTTGGCTTACTTGCTTCACCCTCCTCATAAGTTGAGTGGATTGGAGAGAGACTTGAGTTTGCCTGATGAAGAAACTGCTTTTTACTATCTGAATCTTTCTTATTACATTGATTCTTTGAAAAAATGTTGATTCTTCAATACAACAATATTCAATATTTTAGCTCAGACTGTTTTGAGAAGCGTTAGAGGCTCTTTCCTGATAATTTTCTATTCACTCACAGTTTACATACATTCTTTAATCCTCGCATTGCAGGCATTTGACATGAAGCGGGTCTTATTTCTCGCACGGTAGAGCATGAGAAGCCTGGAACCTCCAAAGGCATTTGGTTTCAATTCCTGAGATATATACCAGAAAACCTCCTTTCAAGTCACCTCTGATTTAGTTATCTTTTCTCCAAAGGTTCTAGGACTGTTCGTATGTCTTTGTATCATTTATTTCCGTGTTCTGGCATTATCTGAACTTATTTATAGACACGTAAGATAGCAAGTAAATGCTTCTTCACTGGTATTAAAAGTTGTACACCGTTTTGATTACAAACACAATACCTAGTTGCAAGGGTTAGAGAACTCGAGTTACAGATAATAGAGCATGGCTTTAATTGGGAACTTTGTTTTAGATTATGAAACGAATCTAGGAAGAATCAGTAATCCAATCCTTTGGTAGAGAAGACTCAAAGATCTGCAACAGTAGAGCTTGATCTCTCTTGCCTGGTCTTTTTGAACCAAAACCTTGATGCAGACCAAGTTCAACAGATTCTCTTCCTTCTTCCACTATTTTTTTCCTGATAGCTAGTAAAGGATTTTGCTTCTCAGAAGCTGCTTCGTCCTTGACATCTCCATCTTCAGCATTCTCTTCTCCTCCATCTTCACCTGCGCTTTTCTCAGGCCTTCCCCACCATTTGTTTGACACAGTTGCTAAACCGCCTGATGGGAATCCAGATTTGAACTCATCTAAAGCTGCCACTGTCTTAGCCAAATTAGTGTTAGCCCAGACATTGGACTTCCCAGTCTTGTTACCACCATGTTGCACCGTCGAATGCATCATACGAGTTCAGATGATGTAAGGAACCACTGTAATCAAGAGAGACATGAATCAAAACGCCGATAAAGGATGTTAATACGCACTTTTTTTCTCCATTGGCTAATTTGGTCAATCTCAAAAGCAAAAAGATACAATACAGTAACTGGACTTGGAAGCCTCTAGAATAAGACCTAGAGAGTCCATTCAACGCCTTCTGAAATCAATCAAGGCACCAGATCCTGAATCAAACCGTCTAAACGACTTAAACGTTGTGAGATTCGGAAAAAGGCAAGAGCTTTTCCAATTTTCATCTATACATACCCAACAGATGGCATCTAAACCCTAATTGATAAAGCTTTGTGCATCAAAGATTACCTTTCTTTTAGAGATAGATAAAGCCTTCTCTTTGGCAGAATTTCGAAGCAGGTGTCTACTTAAGGCGTGACGGCGACAACAAATAATCCAAGAAATAAAAGCCAAGAGCTTTACACGAAGTAACTATACAAATATTCTGTAGAGAAAAAAAGTTGTCAGATTTTCAGAGATGAAGTTAATAAATCTGATTATAAAAAGATATAGATAATGGAGGCAACGGATGCGTGTACATACCGCGAAAGAAGCAGGTTTCGTCTTTTATGAATTCTCTGTTTTCTGACTTTTTCAGTGTTCGTCCGGCCACAGTTTAGCTCCGGCGTGAATTATGTATCAAGGTGTTTTTAGATTACAAAGAGAAGGATCCAAGTGTAATTTCCACTGAACTTAAAACATTTACTTCTTGCCATGTTATGTAGACATTTTGCATTTTATGGTTTGTTTCGGTTTAGTGAAAACATTACGAGCACCATGAGAGGTTCAGACCAGTCAAGGATTTTTTTCCAGAAGCAGTTCAACGGATTTACAGATCAACATGTTTACTGGAAGTTCTGATCAAGCTTTTTGTCTAAGATCAAAGCTTAATAAAAATGTTTCAAAGAAATTTTGTTACAGATTCTATAGTATACATACTTACTTGAACAAATAAATGGCCTAGGCTGAAACAGTATGAGTATGAGGTTGTATTTCAGGTGATCTAAACATTTTTTTTTTGTAGGATCTAGAAGACATTGCAATAACAATATTAAAAAGAATGGAAATGAGAGAAAAAATTGGAGAAGACAACACGGCTGAACCACTACTTGGAGGAAGGTGAATCTTTGTCTTTCTTTCCGGCAAGGATCATAGAGATTTGGAGACCACGACTGAAGGCTTGATTGAACAGAAGTCTAGTTTGGAACTCAGACACAAATGGGAACCATGATAAGATCGCAATCGGTGTGAATATCAGAAGCCCCATTATGTACTCGTAAGCTCTCCCTAGCTCTTTAATCGAATCCCAGAATCCTAACCCCTTTAAAACGCTACGCAGCGCTTGCCCGATCTTCAAAAAACACAGCAGTGGGATTAACAAACTTATCCCCATGAAAGAGAGATTACTTTTAGGTAGCTAAGAAAGTTGTGTGGACTTACAAGAAGAATAGCCCAGCCAGTAGGCAAGAACGCGAGGATGGAAGCAAAGAGGTCTGCAATCGTGAGGCCGCAGACTACAAATAACACAGTCATGACTGACAAGAAACCAAGGAAGAGAAGGGCCTTGAGAATCCTGAACATAACCTGAAAATCTGTACCGAATTTCCGTCTACCCATTGATACCATCTGTCAAAGGATTAAACGACACAATCATAAATGTGAAAAGACAGATAAACCATTTTCTCAAAACCATAAGACTATCTAATGGATTTGTTTCGGAGCCTTACCTTTAGCACAAGAAGAACTGACAACAAGACGGCCCAAGAAAGTCCATAAACCTTTACAAGAAGAAAGATGCAAGGTCGTTGGAATTTTCAAAGCTAGAAGAAGGAAGCACCGAAGCTAATGCCAAAGAAAAGAGATAGAAAACTATACCAGAATTGTTGTGTGGCGGCGAGCAATGTTGAGATGATAGACAATTCCATACTGGTAAAGGAGGAAGCGAAGTGCGAGAAGTATCTCAAGAACCCTTCCTCTTAAATTCGTGTGCTTGAGGTGCTCTTGCTCTATATCCCACCATGATTCCCAACTTTTTCCAGGAATGATTCCTATTCCACCGCGGTTTCCCATCCATCGTTTCCAGTCAGTCCAATCATCCACCGTCTTTTGCCACTCAAACCCAGCTGGGTTGAATATAAATGGAGCAAACAACCAAGAAATCACCAGGAACCACATTGAAAATGTAATGTAAATATAAAGACTTGAGCTACGGTATGAACTTCCATAAACTTGATACACAATCAGTAGTATGACCAACTCCAGTCCCTTAACGAAATGGCTCCGCGAATATAATCTATAGTTTTCTGCAAACTTAGCATGGAAAACAACAAACCCTCGACCAGTTGCTCTGTACTTAGAGCCTCCATGCAAAATCGTTCTTCCAAAATAATGCGCTTTCGTTCCCAGCTGAAACGTGAAGAAAACAGAGGCAAGCTGAAGCTGCATTATGATGAAATCACCCAAAGCCGTGCGGAACCCTTTTTCTAGGCCAATTTCCATAACCATTGGTAGAACCATCAGAAAACCTAACTGGAAAACAGATTGGGCTGCTAATGCCTCCTCAAGGGCATTGGACTGATGTACAATTGCACTTTGCAGAATCTCCCTTTCTAGTCCGCTCAATACAAGATAAAGACGCCCGTAAAGGAAAACATATACAGTGAGCACCGTTATCTGAAACAGAAAAAGACGTTTACTCATCTGAAAATCCAAGATTTCAAACCATTCGTGTAGGGCAGAGTTACAGAAGGAAATGACTATTTGGCTGAGAATTAGGCATACCATGCTACTGAAATAGAAACCAACTGTGGTAAAGTAGAATGAAAGCATCCTGTAAAAATCAAATCGGCGTCCAAGTCTGTAAACATCACGACTTAGTGTTTGTTCTCCATTACCATTCGCAACTTTGGCTTCGAAAAACGAAATCTGATTCATCCCTACATCACGCCCTTTCCCTGCTTGAATATACTCATGGTGTGTGACGTAACCCCCACGAAGAGTTGAATTGTACCCTGGATGTTACCATGATTAGCGATCACAAAGACACAATTTTTTGGTAAAAACTGACGTTTGTCAAGAACGTTCTCTACCTGCAAAGATATCTTCACTTAAATTGATTATCTTTGAAGCCTTGCTAATGCCTCCCCTTGTGATGTGGAAGATTCTGTCAAATATATCAGGATGGCCATAATGGAAACGCACCCTGTAAAATAATCGTGAGTAAGTTGTCCAAAGAATCCAAGCTAGTCTTCTTTCCAGTACAAAAAGATTCTATCTCTAATATAATCTGTGAGGTTCAATGATGCAGGGATTGCTACCTTTAAAGTTGAAGCTACAAAGGAAAGATTGAAAGGATACAAGACAAGAGAATACCTCAGAGGATTTGCCAGAACACGTTGGCCGATGGTTACGAAACTTGTTTCTTGATTCGACATGAACCAAGCAAGTGAGGAAACACTGCAGGGTCAGAAACAAGTCAAGGAAAAAGACAGAAAAACAAATATTATAGTGAGAAAATGCGGAGGCATGTGCATAAAAATCAAGAACAGAACATAAGTTGGATCTCGGACCTTCCAGTAAATATGTGTTCACGAAGACCCAATATTGTAGGATTCCTCTTGCCACGTCGACTTTCATCAAATTCTTGTAGCACATTTCTCATTTTGAAAGTCTCTTCGAAGTAGCTGTCCTGAAATGTGAAAGGGAATGGGAATGTAGTTGGAATCTACGAAATGGTTGAGGGATAGGGAGACAGAAGGTACCTGGTTCATGTCTATGGTCTGAAGAGCTTCACCGCGAGTGAATATGATGGCGTGGTTTTGGTTCTCTGGTTTTCCTTCGCCAATATCAGTAGGAGGGCCAGGAAGTTTGATACGATATATTTCCTAATAAATCAAGAACAACGTTCAGGACAAATAGGTTACTACATGTGGGACTAGCAATAAATTACTTTTTAATCTTGATAAGATTCTTTGTGATCTAAAACCGCTTATGGAGAAAAAGCAAGGTAAGCATCAAAGTAGGCTATATCTGTATTAACATATAAATATATGTTGCTTTTGCATACCTCATCTAACTTGTCACATCCTTTGAGCAGCACGGAATAGAATACTTTCTGTGATTTTCCATTAACAGTCTCCTCCCTTTCATCTATATAGGCAACCCGCAAGGACGGATACCTACATATAATATACATTTACACCTAATCTAATATAATACACGTGAAATTTTGATTTCAAACAAGAGAGCCTTACTTTAGCATGAGCTGTAAAATGTTATTGTAACAACTCCGATCCTTGGTTTCTGTTGACTTTTTCTGCTTTCCATAGACCTGACATGACACGACATATGTGAATTTTAGATCTGCAAGAGCTCGTGCACGGTCATTAAAAGCCTTTTGATCATCTTCAGTTGATTCTGAGGGAAGATAGCCACCGTTAGTAGCTGCAAGATGAAAGTAATGTTCATACTTCGCCGCAAGTAACATTAACTTTCTAAAAGAAACTCTTGCAACCAAAAGAAGAAGTTGAGAATACTTGGACAGATATTGCTAAACCACAAATTATAAACATCCAATATTGAGAACGGAGAGGAAATACCGTTTTCTCCAGTGTATTCCTGGAAACACTGAAGTTCGAGAGCCATTTTGTAGTACATCATTCCCCTAACTAGCAATGGTAAAGAAGACATAAATTAGAGATCGCAGATCAAATACATATAAGAAATCCTACAGCGTTTTGATTATATATACCTGTCCTTGAAAGGGTCTGGCCTCTATAAGATACCCATTGACGGAGTTGCTCTGCCTTGTCTTTCTCAGATAAATTCCGTTTCGGATCATTTACACGTTCAGAATAGTTTATCCATTCCTCTGTAATATATGCAGTCATTTCCATTGAGTAAACTTTAACTTTGTTATAAACATGTACAAAAGCACTAGATAGACACTTACCAGGATATATCTTCTGTAGGTAAAACAAAACAGTTATTCCATCTTCGTTTTCGTCTTTCAGTTCGTCCTCCGAGTAGAGAACAGTCTCGTCGTAATAAGGAGTTAAGACACTAGATATAAATTTTTCAAAACAATCGTTACTGGCTTTGAAGATAATTTTATAGTACTAGTTTCCATGAACCAACTGAGAAACATAGTTAAATTATGCCTAAGACCATTATAACTTTTATCTATCATTGGTGTGAGTCAAAGTATCTTTCTTCGGGTATTAAGCTAAAACATGTACCTAAAGGATAACATGTCACGAACTCGGGGAGCATCTGGCATATTCATGAACAGGGAATTTGCAAAGAATGTCATACGACGACGAGCTTCCAAATTTTGAGGAATATTTATTGCGGATTCTTTAACAGTCACAAGTAACTCTAGTCTTATAACCTACAAAATCAGAACAAAAGAATGAGATCCAAAGCAGAAAATATGGTTGTTCACAGCGAAAAAAATTTGTACCTTTTCCATCCAAGATGTGTTCTCAGTCAAACTAAGATTTATCTTTTCAAACCTTTGTTCTTTCTTGTCGCTTTCAATATCACCACTCTGAAAATGAGCCCTTTCAAGGATTCTACAGGTAGAACAACAAAGCATGTTTCAATAGATATTTCGTAGAAACGGTTTTTAGGCTTACATTAAAAAGTTTTTGGAAAATAGAGAGAGAGAGAAAAAAAAAACAACAACAGAGGAGCTTTCTTGCATAGAAAACGAGCTAAACATTTACTTATGAACTATCAAGACTTACTCGTGACCGTGAACCATAATATCCTGCGTGATGATTTCAATAATATCCTGAAGAACATTGATTATCTGAGACTTGTAAGTTTCATCTTCGCTATAATCACTTTTCTGTCAAGAGGACCAAATTTCATTTAGAGAGGGGAAGTAATAAGCAGAGACAAATGGCAAGTATCGGTGTTGAAAGAAGAAAAAGAACCAAAGTTCACATTACCAGGACTTTTAAGAATTTCTCTAGCTTGTTACTGAGCAAAGGCATACCACTCATCCGGAATTCACTTAAAAATCTGTGTTGTTGTATGCTAATATCTACTTCATAGCAAATCTCCCTTACAATCCTACATAGATTGGGAGACAGCATTAGTATCCTCAATTAAGTTAAGAAAGGAGGTTGGGGCCATTTAATAATGAAGTGGAAAACAATACTCACCGTTTATCAGATTCATCTTCAAGAAGGCCATATATTATGTCTCTCACGGTTTCATAAGCCTCAACCACTGCATAATGCATATAGTATTCGGCTTTAATTTTCTTGAATAAGTCGGCGTCCTCTTTTCCCTTGAAATCTTTAGCCATGTCTAATGCTATTGGAATCTGTTACCAAAAGGTAAACACAATTCAGAAATAATAGATACTAGATGGCGTGCAGAAGCTACAGAGTGAGCTGAATCATTTACTTTGCTAGCAAGCAAGAAAGGTGGCCATTGCACAACAGAGACATCTCCAGAAGACGAAGGTACAAGTAGCAAATTTTTTTCCCTACACACCCAAGAAAAAGAAAACACGAGTATTTTGATATGAAATGAACTTAGGAGGCTACTGCGATGAGTGTATACTAAAGAAAAGGTCCTCAAACCAATCACTAATCAGATCTTCATCCCGCATAGTAAGTATGAACTTATTCCACATCTGTGAGAACCTCGCAATGTCTTTTTCGTCCACGGTTTCATCCTGCATCACTCAAACGTTACATTTTAACCTACAAAATGAAATTGTTGCCGTATAAATTCTTATCAATTAAATTTATATGTGTAGCTAATACCAAGTGCTTTCTCTTTGCATGACCTAGAGGTAACGGTGTAAGTTTAGTACAGAAAGCATTTGGAACAAATTTAAATCTGGACCGCAACATTCCAAGTGTGCGTATCTGCAAAAATAAAGATGGAGGTTACGTATCCAAGAACAATGCAGAATGTTACCGTTCTTTACTTAAGGAATCACAAACTTATTATTAATATATTACATAAGATAGTAATTTATTAATATTTGTGTACTAAAGAAAGCGCAACAATTACCTCACCAAGATGGCTGAAGGCTCCATAAATCCCACCAAATAAAGTAGAGAATATAGCATACCATATTTGCGTATCCATAAAATAAACCTAAAAATGAATCAAATTTCCGAGTATTAGAAATATTCTTTTAGAAGTTATCAACTACAGATTACTTACCAAGACAATCGGACCCCATATGGAGATGATTACACCAATGTTATGAGTAGCTGCATGATTATCATATATGTTACTACAATAAGCAGTTGATAGCAGTGCAAAAGGATGAATAAGCAGTTGATATGTTATGAGTAAGGATCACTACCATTTGGAAAGAACTCATGCCACTCATATAGTCCGACATGCATTTGCCATATTAACTTCGTCGGGCTGACAAGTGGTAGTATCTGTCCAGGCATATTAATAATTGTACATGTTAGAATATAACTGCAACAAAAAAGACACTTATACCAAAGCTTCAGCTGACAATTTAAATATAACGTGCCTAATGGACATCAAAAAGTAAAGAGTTAGGAAACGAAATGAGGGTATTATTAACGGTAAACATGTAACCAAGAGAGTATTGATTTATCAGTAGACAAAGAGATTGAGTTATTAGTGTCAGCATAAGAAGCTAGCTAATTCACCTCCACATAGTAGCTGAATGCGAGCTTGATGAGCAACAGCATGACCCAGAAGAATGTATACCTAAGCATCACAAATTGAGCAGAAATGTTACTCATTCGGAAGCATAAACAAAGTTGTGACCAATATTAATCGTGCAGCAATAAACTACTGCAACAATTAGACAAATGCATCCCAAAAAAGAATAGCAGCTTGCTGTGGCTACTCTTAGGATCCAGGGAAAAGAAAAATATATAGAATGGATCCATAAGAGAAGAGAAGCTTGGTGGAAGTTTCACTCAGGATCCAAGAGAAAAAGGACTATAAGGAAAAATATAGAAGAAAACTACAATGAATAACATCAACTTTTCTTACTTGAAAAGTGCAAACATTTCTTCATGCATTCCTCTGCCAATATACAATTTTGGCTGAGCCCACCACATGATAAGTGTGACAATCCTCATATTTGATCGCTCCATAATTCTCCGCAGAGGTGGAAGTAAGAAAAATACAGCAGCCAGAATATTTGGTAAGACATATAAGGCAATAGCATAGTTGTATAAGGACTGGTGAAGCCAACTCCCAACCCAGTTGCTGAAGTACTTTATTAGTCCAGTTGGATTCTGCACTTGCTTCGAGTAAGTAATTGGCAACACGATGGACCACATGGCTGCCATTAAAAATTTTGTGATGTACCGCAGAATTTGGGAAAATTTTAGGCTCTTCCAAGCACCAAAACTAAGAATTACGTCCAGTGTCGCTGTATTTTATAAGAGAAAAGGTGACTGCCAATATGGTAAACATTTAGCATAGGGATAAATGTCAAACTGAACGGAATAAGAAGTTACCTTGTAGAAGATTAAGGAAAGCTGAGGTAATGAAAATGGTCAATACGTTTTTAAAGACATCCTCCTCTAAAATGGCAAGAATAGATCCTGATGGGTGCCATGCAATAATTATCATAGTCTGCAAAATCATCAAATCACTACATATATATATTTAGAGCAGAAGTGAAGTGAAAATCTGGATTTCGAATTTTACCTGTAGAGACAATATAAGGAACATCCACATTCGGTCGAAACTTCGATAGAGGTTCCAAAACGTGCGAGCTTCAACAAAATTAGTTTTGGGTTTCCTTTTTCCATAAGAGACTTGGTCATGTCTCTGACATAATAAAAACACATTGGCAACCATCACACATTAAGAAAACGAAAGTATACTGGGATTTAATTAAATCTAGATGATCAATGCATGCAAGGATCCCAAAACATAAAAGGATATTAGATCTATCAAATACTTCTAAGGGTAATGAAAAAGTGAAGAGTAGTGATAAAGATAAGAATTATACTGCTTATGCAGTAATAAATAAGCAAGATTAACACCTCATTTGGGAGTTGCGGGATCTCATCAGAGTGGATGAAAAAGTCTGCCTTTAAGTTCATTGGCCATTTCAGCCTAAAACACCTCTTATCCCTGAAAAGCAAATTGAATTTGCTCAGAGAGCAACACTTGACTAATACATATTAGACCAAATCACGCGGAGCTAACGCACCAAAAGTACTCATTCAGATCATCATAGTTTCTCCATTTTGAATGGCTAGCCTTGCCCATTTTGTTTCTCCTGACTTCCTTTTTTCACAAAATAAGGTGGTTTATTTAGTAGAAGTACTAATCAACAAAACGAACACAAAAATGGATCAAAAAGTTACATACCTTACGCAAGACCTGATAGATCGGTGTTATAACATTCCTTAAGAATGCCTCTTCGTCAGGAACACCTGATTCGTATGTGTCCCCAGTTACAGGGTAGACATTACTAAACAGGATTCCATGGACTTCATTGGCCATCTTTACAAGAAGATTAAAGAAACAACATAGTTACTTAATGTTTAAATACCGCGGCGATAGTTTTTAGAAAAACTTATCGATACTGGATATTAATAAACTTCCAACAGAATAATATGTGATCAAAGCATCATAGGCGAAACCAAAAAAAACTGGGACAAGCATCATAGAAACAGATAAATGAGGAAAGGAGGAAAGTTGATTTAAAAGAACCTACGTTGTGGAAAATGTAGCATAGGCATTCAGGCATGAAACGGACATTTGATGCTTCACCCCATATAAGAAGATAAAGGCTAATATACAGAAGGCTCAGCTGTTGCTCATTGCAACCTGGAGGAAACCTGCCAAGAATAGAAGAGATGTAAGGGAAAGAGTTTCTTTGGAGCCCCAGGAACTTTTGTAACTTGATTTATTGAAGAGAAAACGGTTATGATACCTGAGATATGATTCACACCGCAAATACTTGCACCATGACCTATAATTCTTAAAGTACTTGTCCATCAACTTCCTCGCAGTACTAGGCTTCAGCTAGATTTTCCTTGGAGTTAGCAAATTGTATGTAACACTTAGCTTTGTGGTTCACCCACAGAGTACTGAAATTTACCTCGTCATAACTCTCGGGATCCCGCTTTCTCACATCAACATTGGCAAGTAGCAGTATGAGATGCTCCCTCTGATTAGCAACATTTCCTCGCTTCCAGCATGAAAATAGGAGGATTAATCATCAATAAACATTTCATAGAATACCAAGTTAAGGACGAACATGGCAAAAGAAACTTAAAAGTTACCTGAAAACCAAAAATCAAAGCAAGCCACTCGAGAACGTCATTGAAAGATCTGCCTCTTTCCCTACCCACTTCGTTTTGGTTAGTAGAGGCTGAATGAAATCTTGGCGGAGGAAGATTGTCCACATTGCAGACGGCATGAATAGCTGCCTTAATCTAAATTTTAACGGAAAAAAACATAGGTAAGGAGTTGAAAATGACTAAAATAATAAACAACTTAAAGTGGGGAAAATTTGCACATGCAACCTCAGGGAGTTCCATTACTGCAGTTTTAGCCCCGACAGCGTAAAGTGGAAGAATGTTGTAATGTTCATACTGTTCCTTCTTTCTTTCAACTTCTCTGGCATACCTACGGGTCTACACCACAACACAACAAATAATGTCAAGTGCCACAATTACCCTTTTCAGTTCAATCTGTTATCCAGGGATGTAGGGAACACTAATCGACCTGTTCGTCTATTCTTGTTGGAGGAACCACTGTCTTTAAAACATCATACAAGACCGTAGCTATCTGGTAAAGCTTGGCCATTTCCTCCCTGTATCGACAAGAATCAATAGAAGCAAAAGGGTGGATTAAGAGACATAATTTAACTCTTTATCATGTAATGTATATAAATTATTAAGAACTGATCTCACGGTGTCTTTTTCCCTTCTCTGTCTTGTATATTATTCTCATAGAACTTCTGATAGTACATCTGAATTTCTTTCGGGTCACTATTCGCCAACATACGTTCAGTAATCTCATCCTCCTAAAAGGAACAATAATTTAAGAACTGCTATCTCAGGATTATCCAAAAGTAAGGTCGTCAAGAAAGTTGTTGTTGAATTCTCATATGGTTTAGCACTACTAAAATAAGCATTATTTAGCCGCATACTCCAAAATTCATGGAAGAGAAAAGAAAGTGATCTATTTACCTTCTCTAATTTGTGCAATAGATAGGTCTTAAATTGGCGGACGCCTCTTCCGCTTGATGTTGGATCCATTCTATGAGCCTTCTCAAATGCGTGGAAGCGACCTAGTAAGAGAGAATAAAGCAAAGCGAGAAACTTGAAATTTTCGTTCACAGCCACATTCCTTTGCAAATGAATTCAGATTTTGGTATTTCAATCAATAGGACGCATCATGAATCTGTAGTTACTAAACACTAGTACATAAAGCCATAGGAGTGTGGTAACTCCAAGTGAGATATTCAAACCCAAAACGAAGAAGACAGTAAAATCCAACTACTATACCAAATTGTGAACAAATTCAACAGACTAAGAGAGAAAAAGTTAAGAAATCATACAGAGGTAAGCAACCCGTGGGTTCTCGTCCTCAATCTCATTAGCAACTCGAAGAATCGGACCAATGGAAGCGAGAGAAGAAGGTACAAGCTCACTATCGATGGCACTTTCATCTTCATTAGGATCAATCATCATCGTCCCAGCTCGGGTCATCCTCCGAGATAGAGACCGAACAGGTTGCATTTGCGGCGGTCGTCCATCTTCGCCTCTTCCACCACTGGTACTCGCCATACTTGACGATTACTCAAGGAATCGGTGATTATCTTAATACCCATCTTCATTCTCCTTTGCGTGATTATATATGTGCAGAAGAAAGAAAAGCGGGAAAATGAGATCAGATTCGTTGAGTGGGGTTCAGGGCAAATACGATTGCTCTACGAGGAAGAAACGAATGCGAAATAAGAAACTTAAAATATCAATTTCAACAGCTTTTTAGCTGTGACCTTTTTATATAAATGAGTACGAGAAGCAAACTCGGGACTAGCTTTTTAGTGGCTGAAGCTCTAATCCTTTATTCTCTCCTTTACGAGATTTTCTGGGATTATTTTTTGTCTGTCAATTTCTCGGGAAAGTCTGGAGAATTTCTTCTCGAAGAAGTCGAAACGGAGACTATTAAAAACGGATATATGACGGCGACGCAAGTCACACAACGGCTACAGAGAATCTAGACTGCATGACGTTATACTTTTTCACTAATTAACAACGTGCCATTATTCTGCCCAACGTCAGAATGTTGTAGTTTTGGGCTATTCATACCAATTGGACCATTTTTATTTGGGCCTACTCAACTATTGGGCCATGGGTAAGGTTTTTTAAATATCAGCCCATGGGTTTTTGAGTATGTTTTTCTGTTGAGAAGTAAAAGAAGGACCGTGGGAAAAATAATAAATTGGCCTATGCAGGTTTCGAACCTGCGACCTTCGCGTTATTAGCACGACGCTCTAACCAACTGAGCTAATAGGCCTCAACGTTAGATCAAGCTTTTTTATAGTTTTATCAAGGTTTGGGAGGTGTAGCGTATATTTTTATTTCGCATAATAATAGATAAAAAGAATTTGGAACATGTTAACATCTTAATCTCAAATCTTAATCTCATCTTTACCGCTTGACCACAAAACTGATATTTTTGTCCAAATTAAGTGTTATGTGAATTGTAAAGACAACTAGTTGGACAACATAACATTCCTTAATATATTAAGATTTATATACATGCACTCTATGAAAAGCTCCCACATCGGGAACTTAGATGGGACTTGAGTACTATATATAAGATAAGAACCTCTCCACTCATTGCCAATTGGTTTTGAGTTGGAAGCCCATATTCTAATATGGTATCAGAGCCTGAACACACCTGCCCCATCCGAACCGATTCGACCCATCAAAAAGACCCGATTAATCTGACCCAAAAACGAATTATCGAGACTAATGGCTAGTAGGGTCATTGTCTCGAGGGGGAGTGTGAAAAGATCCCACATCGGGAATTTAGATGGGACTTAAGTACTATATATATAAGATAAGGACTTGGAAGCTCATATTCTAATATACCATATATTGGGTTTTCATTTGGTACATTTACATTCCCTTATTACAATTTCCATCTAGATATATATATATATATATATATATATATATATGGTAGTCGTAATACCATAGTTGATATAAACACAACGGCTCTATATAAACGTTACAAAATGTTGATAGAGACACATATATTCCCTTTCATTATCCACAACTAAATTTTGACAAAAGCTGTATTACATCAATTAATATATAGTTCTTTACGACACTACATCAATCATTACATTACATGAATAAGAAACAACCGTTGCATTGTCTTAGTGGATCCTTCTGTATACTCAAAAGCAAAACTGCTGGACCGTTCTTAAACAAAAGGCATACTGAAATCCCCAAAATACCCCTACCTCTCGTCCACGGTAACACCTTTGGCCAGCTATATTTCCTTTCCAGATTAAAAAAGTTAAGGGTATCTAATTCCTTTCTTACTCACATTTGACAATAATACCCTCACACTCTTAAACCTATTCACCAATTAGCCACCATCTCCTAAACTGTGTATAAGAAGAATAGCATGACTCTGTAGAGACTAGTAGAGAGAGAGAAGGAGAAAGAATGGGAGTGATGAAGAAATGGACGTCTCTGAAGAAGAAGAAGCTTCAACAACAAGAAGAGCAAGTAACAGCGAAAGAAACACAAACATGGAGACGATTAAGGAATTTGTTTTCAACGTCTTCTTCGTCTGTGAAATGGAAACGAGTTGAGATAGTATTACAGAATGGGATTGTAGATGGAGTTGTTTACAAAGTTATGTATGTAGTTGAAGCTTTTGTTCTTGTCTCAACACTTTGCTTCTTCTACCTTTGTTGTGGTTGCCACATCTGAATTTTTGTTTCTCTCATTTCATTATTCTTTTTAACATTTTATAGTTCCTTTATTGTCAGGTTTAGTATCAATCTTTTAGCATGCATTACACAATAAACTTACATGTAATCTTGTCTGTCATTCCATTAATTGGATTATACTTTGTTCTTTTGTAGTTCTAGAAAAATTATTGTAGTTCTAGAGAACAATAATTGGTAGGCCTATCCAGGTTTGGTGGTAAAGGGTAGAGGTAAATCTACCCGTCACCCGAATTCGATTCTTGGCTAGGGGATTTCACATTGGGCTTTCCCGGTCCCGGGGATGTACGTCCAGACCTAGGTCAAAGGCCCAGAGCCCAGGATCGAACCTCCTGATTAACAAAAAAAAAAATTGGTAGCTCTGCGATTTCGAGTTTTACGGGTCGGGCTAACCGAATATCTGGTATTTATCGAATTTTAAATTTGTTCCAAACTAAATAAAATGTAAAAAAAAATTGAATCGGGTCGTATATCGAATAGTTCGGTAATAACAATTGTTGCCGAATCGATCCGAACAAGAGAAAGAAATAATCTTAAAATATGGTTATTTTGCAAAAAAATCTGAGAAATCGAAAAAGTCCGAACCGAGTTGACCCAATTTGGCTTCTATTTCAATTAATTTCGGATGCATTTAAAAATTATGTTAATACCCGATACCCAAACTACCCATCTCGAACTATCCAACCCAAATTACTACATGAATTCTACAATAAAATACTTACCGAACTACCCGAATCTCGGATAAATATCCGAATCGAACTATCTGAATCTCGGTTCGGGTCGGAAAATTCGGTTCAGGTTTAATTCCCAGCCTTAATAATTGGATTGTACTTCGTAAATAAGAATTAATAAGCTGGGTCTTTTGAACTTGGGTAGAAAATAGCACAACTGAAAAAGCTCGGTTTGAAAATTACCAGTTTTCCAGATCAACCATAATAGAGACTGCCAAATCTGCACAAATTTACTTACTTCTTTTTCTATACTGACCAAATCTGCACATTTTCAGTACCAAACAAATACATAAAACAATCTTTAACTCTTTAAATGGTTTTATGTTCTTCTATCAATTTTGTGCAAGGCAGGGAAACATCAAAATTTCCAGTTTAACTACCTTATGGTATTTGTCTGAACCAAAGTCTGATATGCTTCCGCATTAATGATGTAATAACCTTCAAGGGTTACCAGAGAAATGTGAATGTAACCCAGAAAAAAATGCAAAAATTCTTAAGGACTATTCTCCTGATCATCCAATTCATCAAGAATCACATATTTTCCAGTTTGTCTTGGAGCTTCTAACTGGTTCTCATCCTCTGTTTTGTATCCCTTTTGTAGTTTCTCATATCTGGTAATAGATCAAAAAGCATATACCAGTTTGAGATTCTATACATTTCTTTGTCTCAAACTGTCACAAGTTATTTCAAGTTTTTTACTCCATGCAACAAAAGAGATAATGGTGAAAACAGAAGCAGCGTTACTTACTTGTACCAGTTGAACAAACTGACACCAACCATGATAATCATCAGACCAACACCTTTCAGCCACGTAAACTCGTCATGGAAGTAAAACACTGCAACCTGTATGCACCAAAATTAAGAACAAAAATGAAGATTTTGCATCCCCAATTTGATTCAGCATTTATCAAATATATCCAATAGTAGCACTGATACAAAACTCTTTCGGATGCAAAGACATGTATTTAAAGACAGATCTTAGCGAAAGAGAAGCCAATTCTAATATTATGTGTCCCTCGTCTAGAATATCACTGTAAGGTTTCAGTCATATAGGACTTTCTTGCTTATAAAATAGAAGGAAATCAGTTCTCACAATCTAAATTTCATCAGTTAGATCATCTTCCTCTAAGATGGAATTCGTTTGTTATAATGTCTGAAACATACCTACATACATAATACAAAAGGTTGAAAATGTTAGACATACCACTATGGTGACAGCCTCTTTGACAACGCCCGCTATTGTGACGGTTACAGCACTGGTCACGGAAACAAGAACATACTCTGTCAAAACCTGAAACAAAACATCAACTCGTGAACATGGAAGAATTATCAGATAGTGAAGTGGAGCTTCAATGATGCTTCCACCTCCACCTATCAAGAAAATTTCATTCTTACATAAGAATTGAAATTGTTTAGTAAAATACTCACCATAAAAAAAGCCAGTGCTCCACCAAAAAGCATCAAAAAACAAGTTCGAGTAAAATGTGCTCCATTATCAAAGTATTTGTTGTCACTAAATTCACTCCATGGATCTAGAAGGAGAGAAAGAAGACCCGTCACTATAGCCATCACTGGTGCCACGGAGCTCATGAATACGAACGGATTTTTAAGGCCTAGATATAAAAAAAAAAAAAAACAAAATTCAAATTAATTCATAGATCCCGTGACTATTAAGAAACTAAGAAAGGAAACTATAGATGGGAAAAAACCAAGAGCAGAACCCACCAAAGGTTTCTTTCTGCATATCATGTTGTAATCAGGATGCAACAAAACATTGGAAGACAAAAACCAAAGAAATCAAAGGTAAAGGGTTAGCTAATAAAGATCCAATATATAATCTAAAAGCAACCAATTACCAAGTTAAATATAATACCTGCAAAAGAAGTTGTGTCATACACCAGCGGAAACCAGACATTACAGCAGCAAGCATGACAAAAACAAAACCCCAAAACTCAAATTCGGTCTCCTTTGCAACTGGATGCAAATAAATATACTTGATGGTGAGAAGATAACAAATTTAATGGCTTTGATTACTAAAAGGAAAAAAAAAACTAAAAATGTCTAGATATATATTGTAGCAAACACTCCTGCTGACAAAAATATACCTGTTAGCAACACTCCTGCTGAGATCACTGAAATAATGCCAAAAAGTTTCAGGCTTGGAGACTCCAGCCTTACAAGAGAATTATTGTGTCAGAATAACACACAAAAAGTGATATAAATGCTCCACAATGAAAATGCAGCATCAAATCAGTGTGATGATTGAAAACATGTGATGGGTATTCAAGGCGAAAGATGAAAACGAAAGTATTATAAAGTTTTAACAGAGCAATAGTGTCTTGCATTGATAACATTGTAAAGTATGGAAACTCATGCATGGTCTACAAATCAAGATATATAAATAAATCGGTATGAACTAAGCACCTGAAGGCAAAAGCAAACAGAAGAAGAAATATTGGGGCTGCAGATTTGCACTGCAAATGAAAAAATATATATATATAAGTGAATATTATTAGACATTTATCACCTCGTTTCACCTGCAAATTCCTATAAAACTGCATAAACCTACCCATAGCAAACAAGATAACTAACCATTGTTGCAAACGTAACCGATATGAAGACAAGTGACTCATTACTTAAGTTTATATCCATAGCAGTTCCAAGTGCTGTTGGTACAACTGTGAAATGACAGTTTCGTCAGTTCATAGAAATTCAATATAATCAACTTACGAAAAATAGGAAAAAAGAAAAAACTAAATCTTCAGAAGTTTCCTATCTTTCATCATCACAAGATAGTAGATACTGTAGATGAATATGCATTGCATATGTTGCAGAAAGTTCTCAGTAATCAGTAGTGTGTACTGAGAATAACATAGAATGTAATGGTTAAGGGAGTGCTGCTTAACACATAAAAGTAAGAGAGTCCATGTCACGGTTTCGTTTATTTACCTCTCACAAAGTAGTCTCTCCATGATATGGTAATCTCAGGTTGAAATCTCCCGGACCAGTACCACGTTATCATCTTTGATAGAACAGCTTGAATAGAAAAGTGAATGGTATTCATCAACAAGGGAGCAGGAAATTTTCCTAATTCATCTCCTAAGAGAGTTTTGTTGTACCTGAAAAGTAAACAAAATAAATGCTAGCTTTAAGGAATAAAAACAAGAAAAGGAAAACGGATAGTCGCAAAGACATACTTACAGAGTCAAAAATGTGCTGAAAGTGTACCACACAAGTATAAAGAACAACGTTTTAAGCACATCAGCCGGAGAGATAACCTCTTTTGACGCTTTAGGCAATGTTTCGAGATCATCACCAGAACTGAAACCAACATCAAAGCTGCTGGAGCGGTTTGTCTCGTTCCTGGTCTCATTTTCAATATCAAACGGCTCTAAAACATGTTCTCTGCCTACACCTCCCTGATTAGATATACCTTCCATTGTGCTACTACCACGAAGCTGCATTCTTTGCTCCATCAATAATCAAAACTCACCACCTAGCCTTTTATGGCTCCCATTCACAAACTACTCTGACAGAGCATGCAAACTAGTAATCACAGCCTTTATCTACTCAACAGTGATTTTGAAACTAGCAGCGAGTACCCACGTAATGGACAGCTTCCCTGCCCCGGAAATTTCAAGGATCCGACTTTTATCTTTGACCCAATGATCATATGTTTAAATGATTCAGTGTTCAACTTTATCTCGCGTATCCCAGCGGGCTAACTGAATACAAAGAAGGTAGGAACCTAAGATGTCGGTGAATATGCAATGCAATTCTCTGGAACTACTTGACGCTTGACCTAGAATCACAAACACAAGCTTAAACCAGTCAAGATTTATATGACAAAGTCAATGATATAAAACTAGGAGTGACCTCAGGAGTAAGTGCAACAGCAATGCAAGCAATCACAAAAGCCAAATTTTAGCCAAGGGTAGCTAGTAATACGGTGCAAAATACCAAACGCAACATCTTCAAATCAAATGAAAACAAGCCACATTTTTTCTGATAAGAACCAAAAGATATTAATAGACGTAGTAACATGAAAAACCACACAAAATGAAGAAGGAAAACATAGCCAGATTGCGACAGGCTGCTTCGGAACACATTAATTTAATTATAACAAGATAAATAAAGCAACGTCACTTGAACCTAAACAAAGAAGGAAACCAATACGAGTGAATCTGAGTTTCAAGAGATTGGGCAAAATGCGAAACAAAAACGAAATCTGAACAATCTAAATCATATAAAATTCAATGATTCTGAGCTCAAACAAATCAAGGCATTCAATATACTTAGAGAAAGGAGAATTCCTCTCAACCTGGATCGAGAGTGAGCTCAAAATTGACAGATTCAAAGCTCGCGAACGCAGACTATAAATCAGCAGAATCAATCCAGATTCAGGAAAATCCAGAAATTCGCAAAGATTGGAATAGAGAAAGACCTACGAACAGTGAATAATCAGCGTGTTGGATCTGATCGGAGAGTGCGAACTGCGGAAAATTTTGTTTATTTGATTTGATTTCAAATCGCAACAGATGGTTGTTGGAGTTTGGTGAATTTTTACGAAAACATTACTACTTGGACTCCGTGCAATGCAACTTGCATTACCATTTTTTTTTAATTATATATATTTTGGATTTTCGATGTTTTAAAGAATTTCAAGCTTTGTCATTATATTGTAAGAAAATATAATTTAATTAAAAAAATAAATTTTAATATAGCCTTATCACAAATGGCTTCTACCCTAGTGGCAAATGATAAATGCTCTATAAGTAGACGTACTTACATGAAAAAAAAAATAGATGCTTTTCGTTGGGAAAAAAAAAATCGTCGTCGTCAATCTCTGTCAATTTCCCGGAAAAAAAAAGAGAGAAAAAAAAATCAATCACAAGTAGAAGATATTTTGTAATGCCGCGCGCGAAGTTAAAGCCACTCATTTTTTTCTTTTTTTCTGTTCATTTAGTTCTCACTGCAATCATTCGCTCGCTCTTTATCTCTTCGCCGATCGTAAAATCACAGAGATTGTAAATGGCGCTTGAATCCATCACCGCTAAACGCAGACTCGCTGCCGTCGCTGCTCACTTCCCGGCAACCGATTCCGCCTCCTCCACCGCATCTCTCGCTCCTTTGGTATTTATCTATCTCTCCATCTTTCTCGAGGTTTTGTTCTGGTTTTTTTATTAAAGATGTTGCAGAATTGTTAAAAGTCTTAGAAAAATTGTTCGTTGTGCTTGTGTTTATACGATTAGATGATATATAGCTCGTTATTTCCTTTGTTTTCGTGTATATAAATCTCTGTTTTGAATTCTTCACGTGTGATGATCTCAGAACTGTAGTAGCAGCAGCTTGAACTCTGTTATCAGAAGATGTGACAACAAAATCTCTTTTGCTCGGCAAGCATCCTCTGAACAAGGGTTTTTTATGAGGCCGGCTTCTGCAATAAACCAAGAGGAGGTAACAATGAAATTAACATCAAAGTTACTTCTTTTCCGATGATTACAAAGCTCAAGTAGTTGATTAAAACCTTTGTGTTGCTTCAGAACAACAGTGGCATCAGTTTGAACAACTCTGTCATTAGAAGGGGTGATAACAGACTGAATTTTGCTCGACAAGCTTCTTCTGCACAAGGTTACTTTATGAGACCGGCTTCGATTTTACCACAGGAAGCTCCAGCTACCAAGTCTTCTGAGACCAAAACAACTGAGTTCCTTTCTTCACAACAACCGTTACTCTCCAAACCTGAGTACGCCCCACCACGGTTTTCTAAGCCTGCAAAAGATGACTTCTATTTCTCTTCTGTATTACCACAACAGCAAAATGAAAAGCCTAAGCCTAAGCCTCATCTTCTTACGTCCGCAAATATAGGTACCAGATTCATGCCACTCCAATCACAGAACCTTTTCTGATTCTATTACCTTTACACTGTTCTTACACAACTTAATGTTTCTGAACTTTGCATACACTGACACAATTATAGAGCTGTTTATTTCACTGGCCTTAATCTACAGAAAATTATAGTACAGGAACTAGCAACACTACTTCAACAACAATATGAAACATGAGAATTTATATAAGCTTGTACTATTCTTTGTAGGGACTGATTTGTCTCCAAGATCGGATATAGCTGAATTTGAACACAATTATGTTGTTGCTGTTGAGCTACCAGGAGCTAGTATCAATGATATAAGAGTGGAAGTCGACAACATAAAGTAACTAACACATATCTTCACACAAGTTTTCAATCTGTTCCTATTACTAACACAAACTTATACATAATAAAGGTACTTACCCTTCTGTTGCAGCTTGACTGTGACAGGTAGACGCACATCTATATGTCGAAAAGCAGTTGCAGGCACTGCTTATCTTAAGCAAGAAATTATCCAAGGACCATTCAAAGTTTCTTGGCCACTCCCCAACAATGTAAACAAGGACAATGTTTCTGCTGAATTTATGTAAGTACAAGCTCTGTTCTCACACATGCTAGATTCTCTCTGTAGACTAAAAACTAATGGTTTTAGATTCCAATATTAACTCTTAATAGCAACAGTCACTAGCTTGAATTAGTTACTAAAATCATATTTATTATTGCATTGGAGCAGGGATGGAGTTCTGAGAATAGTTATTCCAAAGCTTTGAAGAGTTTGTGGCTTTGGAATCATATACATAGAGTAAACAATGTGTGTGGTATATACATATATATATATATATATGCAGTGTGTTTGGGGGGAGAAAAACCAATAATTGAAGAAAGATATGTAAAATAGTTTGGTCTTTTATTTATATATCCACAGATTGCAGACTGGATATTACTCAGTTGATAGAGTAAGCCATGTAAACAATCTTTAAATATCAAAAGAGATCTTCATTACTACCAAAAGCCAGAAAAATAATGAAAAACAGAAAGTCTCAAATTGAAATAAAAAAGAAAACGCAAAACCACAAATGCAACTAATAATCCTAAAGCTAGAAATCTTATATCTAATTACTACATAACATTAACATTATTGTAATAATCCGGATACGCTCCAATGTAATCAACTGCAGATGATGTCTGAGACGGGTATGCAAATGTTGTTGATGAAGGTAATTGAGTAAGTGGCACATATATACCATCTTTGAACATCCATTGAAGTCCTGAACCATCAGTGAATAAAACACCATGATCATAGTTTGGGACATATCCATTGTGGAACATAGAAGTTTCCAATTGGTATGCAGCTAGATTCAGAGGACAAATCATTGGAATATGTGGCTCAACCAGTGGTGTAGACACAAGCTCAGGCTCAGTACCAAGACTTCTTTTCCCAATTCCATAGATCAAACCTCTAGCAAATCTGCAATCTTCATTAGTTTGTTTGAGTCTGATGAAGACATGTGCAGTCATTAAACTGTCTGAACCAGCATGATGTGCTCTTCCTACACGAGTGACATTGAGTAACTTAGCTAGTTTATTCAACCCAAGGTTTTCACCAAGCCCTTCACAATAGTTAGCCATGACCTTAGTGTCATAAACTTGACCAAACACTGTCATAACCATTGATACAAACTCTTTATGAGTGTCAGGAAGTTTGCCATTGTTGAGAATACACAAGAAGTAAGCGAAATCATAAGCTCCTTGAAAAGTGATGAACTCAACATGTTTTTGAGATTGAAAAGCTTTCATAATCTTTGGAAAAAACCTGTAACCATACATATCAATTCCTTCATCTCTTATCTTCTGCAAATCCAAACCATGTCTTGTCAAAAACTCAATCGAAAGAGGGTTGTATACGTCTGATGGATCGCCAAAATTGGAGAAGTTAAATTCCCAAGTACCACCAATCTCTCCTTTAGCATTCAACAAAGTGAAACCAATTTGAATCACTTTGGTACATTCAACATTACCTTTCATTGCTATGTAATCATCTTCAATGGACGGATTAGGGTTATGGTAAGTGTTGCAGATGAGTCCAGGAAACTCAGTATCGAATACGACCAGTGGAAAAAGCTTCAGACTTTCAATCATACGAGGAAGCTCATCATCAACGTTGTGTCTCCATACCCTCTTCATTACTGGATGATTCCTGTTCATGTTGGTCATTGGAGGAAATATGAGGCATGAATTCGATAAGTCTGCTCCGAGAATTAGGGTTCTTATAAACTAGTAACTCTTTCTATTTTTTTTTTTTTTAAACTTATAATTTTGAGTTTATCCATTTATATAGAAAAGTACATTCGATTCGATTTACCTAAATTTCCTTTTTTTAGGATTTTTTTTAAAAAAATTTAATCAATTAAGGATTCTCGGTTTTTTTCCGTCAAATTAATTGCATTAATTTAAATCGTTTGCATTAATTAAAGATTCTCGTTTAACATATAGTAACTTGCTCTCCAATTAATCATAGGTCGTGCGGCCTCATCGTATATAATCTGTTTTATAGATAAAGTCGCTCGGATCTTGGAAGTTCGGTTTGTTTTGTTTTGTCTTTTTTTTTTTTTTTTTTTTTTTTTTAA